>LAVV01009613.1:0-21548 GCA_001263375.1 Puccinia sorghi
GACTCCTCATCCTGCAATCTACATACTCAGACAAGAACACCCACTCACCAGAACCCCAGAACCGTCCTCCTCTCCAAGAACAGGCCTCCTGAGAACATCTTTTTTAAGGGTACCACAACTGATAATCTTTAACTTTGGTTGTAATGGGGCAAGAAATGATCTGAATAGCTTTTGTGAGACTATTTTGAATGGGAGTTCATGAATCTTGGCAAGAAGCTCACAATAAAACACCTGAGAAAAAATCCAAGTTGATTTCTATTGATCAGCTGAAAGTTTGAGTAATTTCTGCCTGCTCATGATATTGTAGTTGGAGCACCAATCAATGTGCCTGTGCAAGTGATTTTTACCTCTAGAGCTTTTTTTTGAGGATAGCTTTGTATTACAATATTTACAAATTGCTTCTCACCTGAGGGTACAGTAAAAAAATGTTGATTCCACAAGAGAGGGAGGAAACAAAACAAAATAGGATACGTAAACTAGCCTGATAAATATGTGTTGAAGTGATTCCATACTTTTCTCATTGTCTTTTTCTTCTTCCTAGATTGGTCAGTGGGTGAATCTTTTTGGTGATGATATTTTCTGGTGGAATTGTAGAGACGGAGAGACTGGCAGGAGGGGTGGTCTTGGTCTGGGAGTTGGAAATAGAAGTTCTTTCTGTGTTGTATTCTCCATTGATGATTTCTGGGTTTTTGGTACTTTCATTTCTTGAAGCCTGGGGAGAGGGGGCACAGGCAGTGTGGCTCCTTTTGAATTGTCCCATGATAGTATGAAGGATACAGTTGTATACCTATGGGTTATTGGCATGCTGGCACACCCATCGCATGCTCAATGGGTAGGCTGGTGGTCCAGCCCATAACAGCCTTAAACTGTACAGACCCGCCCTGTTTATTTTGTGGCCCGGGCCTTATTTGCTTTTCACGCAATCAGGAGCAGTCCAAACCCTGCCCATGACCAGGTGCACAGGTCAGCCCATGGGTCATCTTTCCCATTTACATCCTGACTATGAAGTCAAGAAAAAAGAAAGGGTTGAAGCTAGGATTCAGTGGATTGGATATAGGGGCAAGAGATAGGGTCCAAAAAGGCTTGGGTCCTTTTTTGGAAAGGCTTGGCAGAAAAGGATTGAGAAAACCAATTTTTTTTTGCTTGTATTTAGGCTAATTATATAGACTAAATACAAGCAGCAGGACCAATCAATGATCACCAGATGAAAAAGTAGCCTCATGTTATTGACCAAAGGAAATCAAGTGGGGATGTGTGGAAAGCTTTTAAAGGGAGCCACAAGCCTTGTAAGAACAAGAACGACAGTTTTTGGATGACACAAGGGAAACAGACCTGGGAAATGGAATGGTGTTGTTGAGTGAGTTGCGGATGAGTGAAACAAGATGATGATGAAGCTTGAATGAAGAAAATAGAATACATCAAGTGAGAATGAGATGTATAAATCAACAAGCCTTCAGATTAGGTTTCAACCTAAATTATCATCATTGCGCAGCCACCATGACCAGTTGTGGAGCGCAGTCATTTAGTCCTTGAGTATCACATGACCGTGACAGTTCAATACATGTCACCTGTCATCAGGTTTATTTATTGGTCTTGGTGAAGCTTAAAAGAATTTGGTTGAGATGATCAATAAAAGAAAACATTATGGATAAAATAACAAAACAATGGATGAGACATATCTTTGAGACTCAAATGAATTAGGAAATTACTACTAGACAGAGGCTCATAAGCTTCTAAGCTCTGTCATTTAATTACTATTGTGCTACTAAGAATCTATCTACTATGAAAATTTGAGGTGATGTTGATGATGGAAAAGAGAAAAGGGAGATCAGGGATGAGAAGAAGAAGGAAGAAATTCAACAGAAAGCACCTACCCAAGAAGACTCTGAATGAAAGAACATGAAGGTGTACACTGCATGCCTAACTCTTTCCAAACTTGAATCCTTTGAGGAGGGTGTCTTCAATGCAGATAATAATGGGGACATCTCTTCTTAAAAAGATACCTTGAATAGAATGTTTGATTTTGTTATGTTTGAAATCTCAATCCCTCAAGCCAACAATGATTTAATAGAGATCAATTATAACAAATCTGAAAGCAAGGTACTTGTGGGTTCTCACTGGGACCTTCAAGGGCTTTGGGTCCCACAATCATGGAGTTTTTTCTATGTTTGTCTTTTTTCTGGTTCCAGTTTCTTCTCAATCTTTCCATTCTTCAAGCTACATCACCAAGTAACTCTATTGACTTCATTTCTGTTAATTCATCACACAAGTACACTTACAGCTATCAAATCATTTTTTGGGTAAGCCTGGTGCCCTGCAACTGTGCCCCCTCAAAATTTCATGTTGGTGCCTGTTGACACTCACCTTTCCAGAGTTGGTGCTGACAACACTATAGGTATCACATGTAAGAATTCTAGGTGTCATTTCCTTCCTATTTAGATAACGCTGATGAAAGAATTGATTGTACTCTTAAACAAGGAATAAACAACTTAATAATAATCCTACAGTTATTCTTCAATACGGTTTCTGAGATCCAAGAGGTTGTGGCCCAGGATGAGGAGTTTATTAGAGGAGGGTTGTCATAGTGTGGTGTGTCTTAAAGTTGCTGAAAATGTTGGTTTGAGTGGTTTCTTCTTGTGGTGAATTCCCAATGAGATGACAAGTTCAGACTTCAATCTTCAAAAAATGAAGTATTCACTTTTGGGATACTGCATTTTACTCCGCTTGTGCTCAGGACAAGCTTCAGTTGATATATTCTCTTGTGCACAGTTGCTGATAACTCCAACATCACACACTCTAATAGGAGGAGGAGAATATTTACTTCCATACTTACTGTATGCTGAGTATTCATTTCAGGGCCAAAGAAGACCTCATTTTCTATGATAGAGGTCCCCTCAAGGATATACCAGAATGATCTAGTGTATTTCACCACTCTTACATTAAATGATGCCACAATGGTGTCATCTTGCACCATAGCAGTTCATTGGGTATACTTCAATTCATTTGTCCCCATGAAATCATGTTGCATTACATAGTCAACTACAATGTGAGCCTTATTTTTCTTACATATAAGGAATTAGGATGAATTACTTTCAAAAGTTTAGGAATCCCTTATTCTGTAAGTTACAGGACTGTTGATTTCAGTTGTAAATTTGTAGAATACTCCTCAGCTACTTCTCTCACAAGGTTTGAACAATGTACAAACCTTGCATGTACCTTTCTAGCTCTTCTAGGTATGTACTATTATGTATTTATGGTGACCAATTATTTTATTATTGTTGTTGTGACACTTTAAGATTTACCAAAGTCCCAGAAGGAGTAGGAATTTGGGTGTGGAACCCTAGGTAAAATTACATGAAAAATCCATTTTTGAAATAATATTATAGGAATTCTCAATAAGAGAAAGACACAAACAAGATTTTATTATTCTGTAGAATTTTGGATACTCTGGAGTATCTCTAAGGCTGATAACTCCAGTGAAGTGTGGGCATAGCTTTAACATGTTGTATAATCCGATACACATGTAGGACAGCAGAGAGTACTCTCTGTCTCAAATAACCCTTCAGTACAGTGGTAGTACTTCACAAATCCATAAGATTCAGTATGTATCCTCCCCTCATGCATTCCAAAAAAAGAAAGGAACAGACCACTGAGAGTACAAAATCAGTTCCATGGGTTCTTACATATTACTTTCTCTCTCTCTCATTCCTTTTCTGAAAAAAAAGAAAACCAGCATACCAAAAAACCAAGCAAGTTATATCCAAGTTATTTTTGTGCTTCTAAAAAAATAAAAAATACAGCCGTTACAAAAAAAAAGGAATGAGGTGGTAGGATAAGAAACAAAAAAGGCAGAATGCTGTGACGGTATTGGTAGCGAGAAGTGAGACTCGAAAAACATCTAGGAGGGTGCGACAAAAACACGACATCGAGAGAAATAATGAAAGATGGGAACAATAATAGACTCCATCGTCACCATTCAGACCAAAAATGACCCAGTCGTCCATGAAGAAGAAAAAAATCAAAATAAATAACTTAGACAAGGGAAATGATGTTTTATATATATATTTGTGAGTGAGACAAAGTGCATAAGAGATACCAACGAAAGTTTCATTTGTACGAAACTGACGAAGAAGAGGGGCGAATGGGTTTATATATGGATGAGGGGGGTTAAATGGACAGGGAGGGGGGCCAAGGCGAAATCTACAAACCAGAATAAAAGATCAGTTTTGCTTGAACGGACGAAGAAGCAAGCAATGGATAGATAGACCCACCAATGAAAACAACCACAGTACATAAAATGAGAGATTATTGACCTTGCACTTGAAGTGTGCTGCTTTGGGTGAAGACGAACATGATTGAAGAGTCGTTACTGAGATGGAAGAATAATTTACATCATGCTGGTATGTCGAAAAAAAGAGGTTGCCGTGTTTGAGGAATCAAGGAAGACGAGGGGATCGAATGCAAGTCAAATCAGAGTAGAGACAGTTGGAGGGAATTAAACTGCGCAAAAAAGCAGAGATTATATTGTGACAATCGACGCAAAGGGTTGGGGTGAGAGTGATGTGATCTTCCTCATTCTTCTTCCTCTTCTTCTTCCTCAATGGCGACCGATTTGAATGTTGGTGTCACTCTGGGGTTGCCGCCTCTCCAATTGCCAATCAACCCAGCAGCCGGAGAATTGCCGGAGGTAGCTGAAAGAATATTAGAGGCAGTCGATGATGAAGAGGAATGGGGCAGTATCATATGTGGGTTTTTGATGCTAGAATCTTTTACCGGCAACTTGCCCTCCATCTTAACAAAACCGGGACCGGATTTCACCTCCGATCCGGCGGATCCGCTTGTTCGGTCGGCTGTGGTGGTCACCAGGTTCCGGCTTTTGACGCCCTGCCCGATCCCACCTTCATATCGTCCGCATTCATCATCATCGTCATCCATGTCAACCCATTCCCCCTCTTCCTTAGCCTTGCTAGCAAATACATCTCTCAATTTCGGCCCGCCACTTGAACGATTGCGCGATGATGATGGTCCGTCAGCAATCGAGTTCATCAGATTCACGTATGACAACACCGAGCTGGTAGCACCCCCAGTGGTGGCAGTAAATTTGCCCGCAATCGGAGATTGGGTTGACCGGGCGAAAAAGGCTTGCGTGGGTGTCCCAAACACTGAATGAGGCTTATGGGCCATGAAAATCGTTCGTGTTCCGCCACCGGTAGCAGCATTTTGACTACTTGTACCTCCACCCCCCAGACTGAGTCGGGACTGACTCTTGTCAAAGGTATCACCCGATAATTTTCGAAATGCGCTTTGTCTGGCAGCGTCGGTTTTTGAACTAGAATCATCCAAATGCAACATGACAGATGTCTCATTCTTCCCCCCCTGGTTTTCCTCGCTGCCATCGTCTTCCTCTTCAATCGTTTCTCCAACGTCATAGACATTGTTGGGAGAATGTAGGCGATGATCATCTGGACCACCACCAGATGACCTCCGATTCATCAACTGGGTTCCTTCATCTGAAGACAAGGAGGTCCGAACAGATGATCCCACCGAAGATGCTCTGGGTTGACGGTGACGAGGAGGACCAGGAGCAGAAGCGGCAGGTGCTGTGACACGTCTAACGGTGGTCCCGACAGATGACGTACGGCGGGCGTAACCTGTGTGCATGGCGGAAGCTGAGTGAGGAGTCAGAAGCTGCAAAGCAACGGCCGAACGACGTGAGCCAGCGGAGCTGATGGAACCATGCCGCCCATGGGCATCATGACGTTTATTTCGTCCTGGACCTTCCATAGAGCCTCGGTGCGGGTTGATCATGTGATGTGAGAGGGTAGACGATGGAGCACCGTGTTCACTACCTGGAGTGCGTGCATCGGTGCCAGAGCCGAAAGACGCCCGACTGGAGCCACTCCTGCGCTTAGATGTTGCCTTGGAAGCGTTGGTAAGATCTAGTGATAGCTGACGAGTTGATTGCATAGAGGACCGACGCGAACCCTTGCTAGACCGACGATGGACTACAACCGAGCCACTGACGGACCTCAACGCCTGCAAGTCTCCAGTCACTTTTCGACTGTGAAATTCCGATCCTCGACTCGAGGAGGCCACCGAGCCTGCAGTACCTCCGTTAGGGCTTTGATTTTGGCCAGCTGTTCGAGTTGGGGATGTCGTCGAATGGCCGTAGTTGACTATCATGGCCATGTTTTGCTTACGCTTGCGGCGATCTTCGTTAAACCAAAATCTGAAAGTGGAGAACAGGTTGCCTTTGGGCCCTTTTGGGCGATCATGTTTCATTGTCTTGATTTCAGAAGGGCTAGGCTCATGATTGCTGGTGACGATCTCAGCCAAGGAACTAGTAGCAGGACTCGTATTCTTGAGGCTTTCCCGCTCTTCTGTCTTGAAGTTGGGTGCTGGTGGATTCGATTTTCCACCGGGTGAAAGCGGCTTGGGAGTAGAAAACGAATCGGGATGATCAGTGGGCATATTTGGCGGCGCCCTGTTGAACGAAGAAATTGACCCAGACAGCGAGGGTGTAGTAGTGCTGACGGATGGTTCGTTGGTGAGATTATATAAAGCAGTATCACCATCATCTTTAGTCCTGACAGGAGACGGGTTTCTTCTTGATGGAGTTGAAGGACTGGAGGCTGGTAGACAACTTCCAACTGGCACGTCTAATTCTTTTGGTTTGTGCCCATTTTTGTCAGCGGATTTTTCCGATCCTCCTGAGGATTGGTGGAGCATCAGGCTGGCTGGAAGGGGAGGAAGGGAGGGAAGAAGAAGGGTTTTACGAGAGAACAAACCAGACAAAGGCAAGCTACCGGATATTTTTGAATGTTCTTCCATTCTGCTTTCCCTCTCTCGAGCTTTGATGTCTTTCTTGGAGATTTTCTCAGGCTTTTCATCTCCATCATAATTGGAGCTCCCTTCTCGACTGCGAGTCTTAGAATGTTTGTCATCGGCGGATTTTTTGGTGCCGAGGGCATGTGTTGCACGTTGTAGCATACTAACGGACTGACTTCGTTTTCGTTGATCAGCGATTGGTTTCTTTGCCGGTGGAGCTGCCAAGTCAACAGTAATAAAGGGGGTTTCTTTGTCGGAGCCAGAGAGCGTTTCCACCCTCGCGGAAGAAGTGCTGGAGCGGGCATCATCGTTGAAGTTGTTAGTAGTAGCGGTCAGCGGATTGTTCTTCGAAGATCCAAAACTCGCCCTTAGATTCAGGTATGATCGATGTCCACTCAGGTGAGTGCTTTCTTTACCAGCCTCTTTTTCGACGTTGGTTAAATTGAGCGATGGCTCCATCTGTATAGAGCTCGTCATCGCTAGCTTGGGTTTGCTGGGGGTGGTCGGCTTCTTGGATAGGTTAGAAGGCTCTGGAACAGCTTTTAGCGAGTATTTTGAAGGGTCTTCTGGAGGATTGGTTGACGATACAGTAGTGGCCTTGGATGAGGGTAAATTAGGGGCCGAAACTACTTCTGAAGTAGGCCCGAAACCGTCCCTGTTCAAAGGCTCGAGGGACTGAATTGCAAGCGGGGCGTTTGAGCTGAAAGGATCTTTGGTGGTATTGCGATTAGACTCCGCTTCTGCATCATACCGTTTGATAGTTTGCTTGTCCTTCTTCCTTTTCAGTAGCCACCATAACGCTCCTGATGAGTCACAGGCGTAAGACTGTACCGAATGGATGATTTGGCCCATATCGAACCCCAGGACACTCAGCGATGTCAGAAAAGTCATGTCATCTTGGCTTAAAAGGGGAGCTTGAGCGGTGGCCTTCAATGCGCCAACATAGTCAACAACCACTGTCATTAAGGAGGAGGTGGAAAGACGGGCTTGATTGGTGGTAGAAATGTTGAAGTCGGATGGACTATCCTCGAAAGGACCTATCCGCTCCGATAGGGTACTCCCAACCGAACGCCGCTTAGTACGAGATGGTGTGCGGATTTGAGGAAGTGCCATGGAGGAGGGGATGCTAGCAAGAATGGACAAGGGGCGAGGTTTTGTTGCACCAGCTCTACCATTCGGATGGCCCGTGTTGGATGACTGAGATGAGTCGCCAAGATTCTCCCGCTCGGAATTCAGCGATGAGAAATTCGATTCAAATGGGGATGTATCGTTTTTGTCCTCGGCGTGTGTGGGGAGATGTTGTGACGGGTTGTATGGAATTGACGACTGCGAGTTTTTAATGGTTGAATGAGAACTATTGGCGTGTTTCAGGAGAGAAGTGGGTTGGCAACCTGAAGCGGAGTTTGACTTTGCAGAACCTGCTGAGCAGTCGGAAGATGAGAGGCCTAAGTCAGGAATTGCGGGTATCTGGGCTGGTAGATCCTCAGATGTGACAGGCGAACTTGTATTACTCCGTCCTGAGGACACACTCAAATGACTTTCTTTACTGCTAATTCCAGATGCATCAGAGTCCAAGACAGAATGGCTGGATTGGTTGGCATCGTTGGATGGAATCGGTGAACAGCCTCTTGAAGACGCCTGAGAAGGCCGATCAGCGAAGGCAAGAGTTGCAAGCGTAGTAGTAGGCGGTGATCTGGGCAACTGCTGAGCTTCTTCGATAATAGGTGATGGTCTGCAAAGTGGTTCGCCTTCGCCGTACGTGTGCAGTAATGGTGGAGTGGTGAACCAGGGATGCGAAAGAATTTTTTCGATTGATGGCCGGGCTTTGGGGTCCTGCTTGAGGATGGATTGAATCAAGTTACTAGCCTCTGCGGGGGAAAGCGAGTCGCACATGAGTCAGACGCCACAGCTCATCTTTCCTGATCTGGAGGGAAAGCGGGCAGGTGTATATTAGTTTTATCCCCAGGGTGACGTGGGACATACCGTTGCTGATGAAGTTTGGAATTTCGAAGTGTCCGACCATAATCATCGCTTTCATCTGCTCCTCATCATCATCGTCAAACGGGAGGCTGCCAGTAAGTAGGGCATGAAGGATGATCCCTAAAGACCAAATGTCAACCTCTGGAGAAAAGGGCATTGGATTGGATCAGTATGACTCGTTAAATCACCCAGGGAGCTGGAAGAGGACAGCTTACCTTCGCCCAGATACTTCTTTCCCGCAAGCATCTCCGGAGCTGCATAGCCGGTTGTACCGCAGAAGGTGTCTAGCAGTTTGCGAGGTTCGAATTCGCGACCGAAACCAAAGTCGGCCAGCTTTGGATTACATCGTTCATCCAGTAGGACGTTCTCCAGTTTGAGGTCCCGATGGACGACACCCTTGCGGTGGACATAGCCGAGGCCGAGACAGATCTGGCCAAAGAGACGTCGGGCTTCGAACTCGGTAAAGCGGGTCTTTTCGACCAAATAGTCAAACAGTTCACCCCCGGAGCAGAGTTCGGTGATAAGCCAGATGGAGTGCTCGGTAGCGATGACCTCATAGAGTTGGACCACGTTGGGATGATGCAGCCGACGGTGGTGATGGATTTCACGAGTGAGGAGGGGCGGTGATGATGATTTGGGAATGTGCTTGATTGCCACTCGGGAGCCCGTTAGACGATGAATGCCGAGTCTGACTGTACCAAAGCTGCCTGTGAAAAAAAAAAAAATGAAAATGAAAATGAAAATCGTAAGCCATCACCAGCAGAGAGAGAGAGAGAGTCAGGAACGGGTGGATGAGTCATAAATTAAATAATGCATGAATAAGCCAAGATCGGACTGGCTGACTAACCTTCCCCAATGATCCTACCGAGAGTGTAGTTGCCGATGACCTTAAGTTGGGTTGAGTGTAATTCGTTGCTGAGTTCTTGATAAGCCAAGACGAGCTTAGTTTTTGTTAAGAAAGTTGAAAATGAGCTATCTTGGGAGGGGAGCGCTGGCTAGAGGGAGAAATGGAAACAGGACAAGAATGAGCAGAAGATGAGCGGAAGACATACTTGGGCTTTCTCGCCGCTGGGTTTGGATGGATTACCACCATGACGACCTCGATTCATGAAGGGAAATAATGAGTGTGGATGTTGCGGTATGGAATGGAGCAAGTTCGAGGAGTGACAAGTGGTACTAAAGGACGGAGCTGTGCTGGGACTGAAGCCGAGGGCTGCGTTCTGGTCCTTGCAATTCAATCGATGATAGCGAAACCAACCTCGATTGTTTTTTGTGTGGAAACTCGCGACTGTGAGTTAAAGAATCGCAGTACGTGGTGAGGTCCGATTCAGGTGGTTTGATGAATATTGTGCGTTGAGATGTATCGTCAACCTCGGACGCGTTGCTGACAGCTGGCTGTAAATTAATGTGTGTGTGTGTGAGTGTGCTTCCGAAAACCGATGGTCGAGGAGAAAGAAAAAAGATTGTGAGCGGGCAGACGTCGACAGAGAGACGAAAAGCTTCGCATACAGTAAATGCTTCTGATGACTCGAAGCAGGAATGGAGCGAGGAGGGAAGGAGTCTTTGATGATCTTAAAGAAGTGTGCCAAATGTATCTTGTAAATGCATACTCTCATCCCCCATGTACCGCCCGTTTCCAAGAGTTCCCTTCAGGGGAAACTTATTTCGCCCCCTTCAACAAAATAGCCTGAGGCCATGTGCCTCCACACGATCAACGGCCCAACTAACCGAGCGAACTCCTCCCACCCGTACATAAATAAATATTTACATTCTTGTTCTTGGGTGGAACTCCGTCCAGCGGCCGCTGACAAAATTCATGTCTCCCTTCAAATTGAGGGGGAGGGAGTCCTTGGTCGAAGCGGCCTCACCCGTGAACAACACGACCAAGTCCTTCCATAAATAAATCCTTTTATTATCTGGCAACATTTGTTTATTCATTCACACAGGAAGAACGCACCTGGTAGAGCCTGATCAGCACTATGCTCACCGTTCCTCTCAAACTTGAACCCCACGCCCTTCTAGATTCACCGGCCAGCCGGAAAAGTGGAGGTCTTCCCGTCGCCTCTGATTCCTAAATTTAACATTTCTAAAACAGCTAATACCTAAATCTTATTTGCTGGTGGGAACCTGATTGTCACTGATTTTTACCATCAAACGATCCAGATTTTGGATTTTCGGTGACTGGAAGACCTCCAGTCTCCAGGAACAAAACTGTGCATCCACCTACTACATTGTACGGCATAAATCACTAGGAAAACCCCTTCCAGATCAGGAGTAACTCTTCCTATTGAGGTTGGAAAGAAATCCATCTCCCAGATTTCTCATCTGATAAAGAGAGACCTGGAATCGGTTTTTTGGTGCGGCAAAAAATAAAATTCTAAACTTTGTTTCAAATACTTCTTCTTGGTGATCAGTTTCAAGATCAAATCAGAAAAAAAAAAAGACACCAACTGGGATTGGAATCCCTCTTTCGCCTTCTTTTTTTCTCAGCAAACTATATTCGCCTTGGCAATGAACTTAATGACTTATTTGTACATCGACAAAAAGGAATTGAGCTGACTTGAGTCTCATGGTACCGCATAATATCACCAAATAGCAGTTAGTATGCCTGAGATAGTTTACATATCTATAATATACTGACAGAAACGAGAAAACTTTCATGGGCTACAAAAAATATTTTGAATAGATCGAAGAGAAGAACATGGCTTTAAGAATTGATCATTGCCCAGCAAGCTGGATCCAGACAGACCAATTGCTCATAGAAAAGCAAAAAATCTATCTACTAGAGCCATTTGTAGGAACAATCTACTGTGCCTTGGAAGCTCCGATCCCAGGAAACTTCCCGTTGTTGATGTCGTCTGGATAGATACAGGTTAAGTCCATCAAACATATCATCAGTGTCATCTTTAAAAACCAGGTCGAGGTAGGAAGTTTCATACAGAATAATCGGGCTTACCAAAGTATAGTTTGTAAGCCTTTCTCCAAGCTTCCTTACCCCCAGTCTCAATCACATCGCCATGACTTGAGACCAAGGAAAAAGAAAAGACAACACCAGGGAAAAACTTAAATAGCGGTATGCAATATTGTACCAAATGGGAGGGAAAGCAAGATTGTCACTAACCATGGAATTATTCGATCAAAGTCCCATTGATCCACTTTGTATACGGAATGTGCCATGGATCTAATGGGCCTCCAAAAGCATCAAGCAAGTATCCATCAGTTTCTGGATGAAGTAAAGAGATTTCATTTGTGATCTGCAAAACATTCAATCATTGTGAGACTTACGTCTTGTTGACTGCGGCAAGGTTGTATACGAAACGTTGGTGGAAAACCGAGTCGGGCTTCAAGGTGCCAAACCAACTAGTGAAGTTGGTGGCAGATTCCTTGGATTTGGAATACTATTGATTGATTCAGAAAGGACGAAACGGCATCCAGTATGCTCATGATTATGTCAGCACAAGTGGTTTGAAATGATACCATGAATCTTGAATGACCTGTTCGTTCGCAGGCAAGTTGAAGAGCAAATCAGCTTGAATAAGCGTCTTGCTGGGCACGTGGAGAAACGCGATATCCTGCATGGGGCCGGATCGGAGTGAGGTTAGCGCAGGGAGAGAGGGGGGATTTGGACAATATTGTGAAGGGAAAGAGGCGGACTTTATTGATAAACCCATCAAAATATTCCGCCTTGATCTCGTCTTTGAGAACTCGATCGTCATATTCCATCGGGTTGAGGTCTTTGTCTGCAGTCCATTCGTGTACGTTGATGCCCAACTTCTTGGCGGCACCCTCTGGGCCGTACACTTTTGCTTCCGGATAGGCCTCCGCGTATTGGGTGGTAAACCCGGTATGTTCCATGTCTGCAACAGCAATGTATCTGTTTATTCCATTCCATCAGTCGCTTATTTTCTTTCTTTCTTTTTGTACTGGATAGATTTTTATGTTTTTCGGGATTATATGCAAGTTAGGAGAATATGTGAGCTCACTTGACGGGACCGAGTTGGTCGATCTTCTGGCGAGTCTCGTCCGTCAGAGGCGTCGAGGCCAACAGCCATACGGACGAATTGGACAACTTGATGGCGGTCGATCGGCCACCAATTGGGGCAACTCCCATGCGTTTCTAGCAATCATCAGAACGAGATAAAAGTTTTGGCAAGGTCAACAGGGTGCAGAGTTTTGGAAAGTCTTCTCACAAATGGTTTTGAGAAGGTGAGGATCGTCCCCTTGATGACTTCTCGGATCTACACATTAGATGAGATGGATCAAGGAGGAAAGGTATTGACTTGGTCAATAAATAGGTGCAACGCATTTGAAGGTCGCTATCGGTGTATTGAGTATAACTCACCGAGACATCCGTCATGATGGAGCTTGGGGAGATACGACCGTATTGACGACTCGCTTTGGAGGGATGTTGTTATGGACCCAGGGAGGGTGGAAGAATACTTGCAGGTCAGCCGCGTGTGCGTGATTAGATTAAAATTGCGAGAGCCGGCCGAAAAAAGCACAAGTTTATTATTGTACTTATTGAAACACTTCCAGACTTGAAACACTGGAATCCCATGATCATCGCTGCGATTTCCTATCATATTCTTGGACAGCATCCGCAGAACAAATTTGGGCTTTCCCAGCACACAAGCGAGGATCGGGAGGATACACAGGTGGATGGTCGAGAGAGCTCGACCTGCCACGGGTCAATCACACGAGGTTGGAGACCCCTCTTCCGACGGGCGGGGCAGTCGGGCGGCTAACATAGCATTGCATGACCAACAATGTCGATCAGCGTCGCGGACCTCGGTCGACCCTCGGGGCTCCAGTATGCCATTGTCACGCGTCGAGGGACTTCATCCATTAGCTGGTCGTGGAAGCGGATACGATCACTGTCTTCATACAGCCAATACGAAAAAGGTTGCCGTTCTGCGAGCTTTTTTTTTCTGTCGAATTTTCCGACTCGCGCGGTGCTACTTTAGCATCAAAACATCCACACCGGACATGTCAAATGCCCGATGCTTGCTAAATGTTTTAGATTTTTTCGCTAACCCTCGCCAAATCTAGCAGCACTTGGCGATGCCGCTAAGTGCATGTTGAATATACAAAGTATTGCGCATCCAATCGTATGCTATATCGGAGCTATATCCCAGTATCTCTTCTACTCCTCCACGCGCAACTTCCCATCGCTACAGTACCCCCACCAATGCTTCGAGGATCAAATTGGCTTGACGACGAGGATGCTCAACTGGCGAGGACCCCGCTTCACACCTCACGGAATCCAATATTTGCTAACTCGATGAAACGCGACCATTTTTGGGGAAAGGCCGCCGAACACTTTAATGAACACTCCTCCGGTCAAGCACGCGTTGCAAGCAGCCTCAAGAACCGGTAAGTAGTTCTTTCATCATTTCCAGCCTCATCATTTAGTCATTTCATTCCTCCTTTTCTGTAGATGGGCACAGATTCGATTGGCAGTCACCAAATTCTGCGGAATCTATTCCTCAATTGGTGGAAATCTACCATCAGGATCAGAACCCCTCGATTGGGTCAATCAAGCAAAGACCCTATTCCATGACCAGACAGGCAAAGGCTTCACCTTTGAACGTGCCTGGATCAAATTGCGGGACGCTCTGAAGTGGAAAATCACACTCCATAAGACCCCAACTCCCACTCTGATTGGATCTTCCGACGTGTCCCCATCCCCACAACCTGCAGCAAACAGTCAAGCTACCCCTTTAGCCACAAACAAACTCAATGATGATACAGCCTCCAATGATGGGCAACATCCAGGTGGTGTGAAGGCGGCCAAGAGGGCCTTGGCCCATGATGAGTTGATGAAGAAGAAGCTGAAGCTCATGGAAACCTCAACCACTGATACGCTTAAACTTAACCAATTACAACATGCTGAGATGTCTCGTGCGAACAATCTTCAAGAGCGCTTGGTCAACATGGACATCATGTCCAAAGACCTTAGCACTTGGGTTGACAAATAAAGCAAGAGCCAAAAAAAAGGTGAAATAGCGAGCCAATCAAGGAACAAGTTCATTTTATTTTATTTTTTATAACCTATTAAACAGTTGAAGCAAGAAAGGAGGAAAATTTGGAAGAAGAGACATGAATGAGATAGTTTGTGGAGGGGTGAGGGGCAACAGTGATAGGCTTGGTACATGGACAGGATTGGTGTGGAACCTCTCTAGCGGGGAGAAAGAGCTTGGAGGGGAAATAGACAACTACAACTAGTAAAGGTGTATGTTGAAGCAACAGATGCTGGTGAGGCTGCCCTCTTATCTAATGCTTGAGTTGAGAGAGTTACACTAAGAAAACAAAGAAAAGGGTGTGGCTGATTCTGATAGTTCTTAGTGTATGAGTTGTTACTGCTAGCTTGATTTTGTAACCCAAGAGGATGTGATGTAGAAAAGGGATTAATGGGGGGAATAAATCTATGAGTGTCTCACTCAGAAAAGAAGTTAATATCTAGGGGTAAACAAGTGGCTAACAATCTGGTTAAATACTAAATCTGTGTTTCTGGTAACTAAGTTGCTAACAATCTGGTTAACTACTAATCTGGGTTATGGATAATGCTAAATCTGGAACATACATGCCTTTTTCCTTCTACAACTGTAGTGAATCCTTATATAGGTTCTGGGGGAATTCATGACACAGAGTCTTTCTGGTTATGGGAATGTACAAATCATCAAGCACAGGATATTCCTGTGCCAAGGGGGTGGGGGTTCATCATCTCCATCTGGGAGATTACTAATGTGTCATTCAGGGAAGAGGGGAGTGTGGGATCCTAGAGGGGTGAGAAATGGTTGATCCAATTTGTGGGAAAATTACTGGCTTGGGTATCTGAGGTCTCTTGCTCTGTTTGTACTGCGTCCTTTGTTCCCCCTCTGGTGGGTAAAGATTCCATATCTTCTGTTTTCAGCCTCTATGCTACTTACCAAGTGAGAATTGTGCACTTAGTTGTGCTATGAGTTTTGATGGATGGTTTGGGAAGAGTATTTCTGTAAGTAATATTAAAGGTAAAGTAAGTAGCTAAAGTAAAAACTGTTGAGCTCTTCTCAACCTGATTCGGGGGGAAATCCAGACTGCATGTTGGATTCTTCCTGCTGAGACAGACAGGGAAAGGAGAATTATTTTAAGTGAAAACACTTACAACCTGGGGGTCTTTACAAGTAAAGAATAGTTAACAACTGGGACAAGTTCCTAGACTTCTGATGATGGATAAACAACACAGTGGATTGATTATTTGAAGGGATAACACTCAACACTGATACAAATACTGATACCACTACTACACTAATGAATATAAATCCTACCACCCCTGATGTCAGCTATATGTATGAAACTTGGGTGATCCAATGGATGTTCCAAGTACTATCACTGTGCTGAAAGTTGATGAAAGCAGAAAACTCTCTGCAACCTGGTATAATTCTATACTAGTCAAACTCAGGTCACCTTATGGCCTCAATTATAAAACTTCCTTAAGATCTACTTACTTGTAATAAAAGTGAAGAAGACAGAAGTGACAGCTGGGCTGTTCTTAAATGAAGAATTGTAGAAGAGCAGTTTGCAAGCACTTGAACTGATTGGCTACTTGCCAGAGGTGGTAGTCTTGCAGCAACTACTCTTAAGGAACTAGAGAATGCTCTTAAATGGGGATTTTGATGAGACAGACTAAATTTCCAGTGGTAAAAATTTTCTGGATGGGGAGATTGGAAAAACTACTCTAAAAGGAGGAGGAGGGAATTTACCTGGTGTACTAATGTATTCTGGGGTAAATCACTGAGGATCAAGAATACTGAGAGCACACAGCAGGTGTGATTGAAAAAATTTCTGGAGGGAATAAGCCAGCATGGTCAAGAATATCCAGTGTAAAATAAAAATCCCCAGCAGGATCTATATATTGTTGAGAAACTTGCGGTTGACCATTCAAGGCTAAATGGATGGATTATTTTGTTGATATTATCAAAATTGATACCCATTGTGGTTATGAACGGAGATTGGGTTTTTGCTGTGCACAAGTGGGCTCATGACCTAACTGCCAATGGGTCCCAAAAAATATTTCCTCTAGTAATATAAGTCCTCAGTTGTTGTACCAGACCACCCAATGAGGCAAGTGCAAAAAATAATAGAGCTGCTTTTTTGTCTTCTCAGTTTCTTTTGTCTGCTGGTTGATTGACAAGACAGCGTATGAGGTGTCTTTGGTTCATAAAATGGATTTTTGTGTTGAGTTGTTTCTTTTTAGTGAATTTGAAGTATTCCATGACAATTGGATGAGAGGGATCAGGTGGGTCAGAAAAGAGATGTGGTTTTATCAGAGGATAGCTTCTAAATAAGAGAAACACATGAACAGGTGTGAGAATCTGGAAAGATTTAGGGATCTGCATTCCAGAAAACCAAATGTGAATCTGGGAGGACTTCCCAATTTATGGGAAGTCCTCCATTGAATGGGTTTCCATGTATCTTCCCAATTACAAGGTTTGCATGAGCCTGTGCCTCTAGAGTGGTTGTAGGATAAAAGATTTGGGTTTTTAAGAAGTTATATTTCAAGATAAAGGCAACTAAAATAGATGTTGAGATAGTGCCAGGTATGCTTCTCTCAAAAATAGCACAGTATACTTATTCTATGTAGCTCTGTTTCATCTGAATTTCCTCACTGAATCTAAACTCCTTTGATCATTGTGATCAGTCACTGTCACAAGACTAAGCATCTGTGAATTTCAGCTTCCATAGCCTGTTCTGCCTCGACAATAAAGAGGCTAGAAAGGAAAGGAATCTTTTTTATCTCTACAGTTCTTAGAGAAGAGCTGGAGTGAGCCGTGCAACACTGGCCTCCTCAGGCAATGGCACACACCAGGGGAAAATTCCCATCACTTGGTGTTGAGTGCCATAATTCATGTTTTTCCTATAAAAGGACAGGAAGGATCCATAACTTTTACTTTAACAAAACATGAACACATTCAGATACTCCCAACTAATGGGTATAGCATGTGCATATCAACTTGAACTAAACCATAACCCCATTTCAACCCACATGCAATATTAGGAGAGAAATTGTACCTTCATCCATTCAGAAATAAATCTTCATACTTGATTTTGAGGAATAAACTAATGGCTGGGACTACAAACATATTTTCTAATTTTTAGGATGTATCAACAATTTGAAATTACAAATTAGGGAACTCTCTGGTGGTATAAAGCCACATTCAAGACAACAAAAGGATTCCCGTGAGAACAGCAATAAAATTGAATGCAATTAAAAATGTTTTTTACTTGATCTGGCCAATTAATTTTTTTCTATATTTTTGAGCTACAAATTTGTTGACTTATAAGTATGGAAACTCATGAAAACTCTTATTCTGTTTTTAACAAGCAGATCACCTACAATCAGGAGACAAATATTTTCACTTGAAAATTTGGACAAGGAGAAGCTTGAGCAGCTTTTTTTCAAAAAAAAAAGACAGCTTACCAAGAATATCACCCACGAAGAACAAAAATTGTGAGAGGAGACGGGCTCTGGATTGTTAAACAAAATCATGTCTGTAGCTATGTATTTACAACAGTGGACAAATAAAAAACAAAGATACCTATGCAAACTCAACACGTTGCGAAAAAGGGTGGCCAACGGAATTGGCCTATGTACTGCACTGTTAAAAATATGACAAGTTGAGATAAGAGAAAATGTTACACTTTCATTATGGAAGATACGGTAAAATGCAGTGTGTCTTTTTTGTCTTTCTGGCGAGGGGAGTGAGGAAATATCAAAATCGATAGAAAAAAATCTGGGGAAAGAGGACCGAGGAGATGGCCAAAAGAAAAACAAAAAGGATGGGGGTGAGAGAAGAACTCAACTTAAAAAAAGACGATGGACTGGTAGAAGATCCACAAAAAAAAGTAGAAAGTGAGAAAGGTCGAAAAAGAGAGGAAGGTGGTTAGGAGGATTCAGAAGTGGGCCGTGTGAGAGTAGACAGGGTAGAAAGAGTAGATCCTGGCGAGGAGGGCAATTTAGCGGAATGGGGCGGGACGCGGGTGGAGACGGGAGACTTGGAGGGGTTGCTGATGGTAGAAAGGGAATCGAGGGAAAGGTTAGAGAAGGAGCGGGAGGCGGTAGGACTAGCCGGGTTTGACTCGCGGAGCAAGAAGGAAACCCATTGGTCGGTGATCGTGTCGTTATCTCCCAGCGTATCCCGACCCTGGGATGACAACCGGTTTGAACTCGAGTTCTGACGCGCAGATC
The DNA here is from genome assembly GCA_001263375.1 of Puccinia sorghi. NCBI lineage: Eukaryota > Fungi > Basidiomycota > Pucciniomycetes > Pucciniales > Pucciniaceae > Puccinia > Puccinia sorghi. Next base: position 19,037 of record LAVV01009613.1, read on the forward strand.
CGCTCGACCGTTGCAGCCCAACTTGCTCCCGTTGATCTTCGTTCCACGACAATATACTCGACAGTAAGGATAGCATCTCAAATCGTTTGGTATCTTCTCTGGGTGTCAGAATGAATGAAATCAACACATTCGTAACCAGTCGTCTGAGGCAGGGTAGGTATCCCAAACAGTGGGGGAAGCGTAGCATGAAGTCAGGATCACAATCGAGAAATATGGTTCGAGTTATAGAAAAGGATTGGTCCAGTCGGCTCATCAAGAAAGCGAGACTGACCGGTCAACGCTATACTCTGTGCTGTCTTTCCTTAGTCGACGTAGGGCCTCAGTCAGATGCTCGTTGAGAATGACCGCTAAAAGGGGGTACAGTACAATTAATGCTGGCGTATGAGATGATGACGTTAATCGAATGGACTGACCTTCATGCCGAAGCTTACCCACAAGCAAGCTCTTTTCCTTGAGCTCTTTTTTCAATGATTCACATTGGGCCGCACCTGATTCACTAGCTGCCAGTTTAGCCTAAATAAGTTTGAATTGTCAGATCCTTTCACGATGACAGGAGTGGGACGATAGGTAACGGAGGAGGGAATTGTACCTCAACGTCCAATGCTTTTCGCTCAAATTCCCTCAGTTTTGTTTCAGCCTCGACAAGCCGGGCCTGGGTATCACCCACAACGGACTGAATTTCGTATTCTTTGGCTGTTCAAAAGGATTTAGAGTAGACAGATCATGGTTTTAGTTTCAGTCTGCAGACCCAAAATGATCATCTTGGGAGGAGGGAGATCACTTTACCTGATTGAAATTCTTCTAATACTGACTGAAGGTTGCTGGCGCTTCTAGCTTGAAGATCCCGGTCTTCCTTGACAGATTCAAGCTCTCTTTTGAGCTCTGCAATGGTAATATCCCGTTCTCTCGCTCCGGACTCGACTTGTTCACGTTTGACAGCCTCATTCATGAGCTCCCTTTTAGTATCATCGAGGTCGTTCCGTAGACGTTCGACTTCGTCTTGGGTCTCCCGAAAAGCTTCCTCTCGCTCGTGGCTTTCCGAGTCCAGCTGTCTTTGATGGTCCAACATCCGCGAGCGAATCTGCCCGAGTTCGTTGTGTAGGCGCTCAGTTTCTTCGTTTGATGAAATCAACTCGTTCTTCAATTGTTCCATAGTATGGATGAGATCTTCGTTCTGTGCTTGCAGTTGAGCAATCTGTTGTTCTCTTCTGTCTAGTTCATCCTACATGACCAAAACAGGTAAAGAATGACTTAGACGGTTGATAAGTTTGATTGCAATGCGATGATCTATACGAACCGCATCTTGGCGTAGCTTATCACCGAGAGTCGCTCGCATTGTGGTGAGTTTTGCGAGTAGTGCTCCATACTGAGCTTCGAGAGTTGCCTTCTCGTTACGGAGGGTTTCTAGTTGAAGTTCGGTAGAGGAAGATGGCCCGGTTGGGTGTTCATCATGGCTAGGCTCTGGCTGTGTGAGATCAATGTTGTCGAGCGGGTTGTTTGCGACTGGGGAATCCATGATGGCAGTGAGTAAATTTTGTTGCTGATTGAGTTTCATTTCTTATCAACTGACAGCGCTAATTGGCTTTTGTGCTTGGAGAGGACAAATTAGCGTTACAGTGGGACATTCTTTATATTTTTGGAGGGCAGCCACAGTGTTATGATCCGGCCAAGTCTTTGCAGCTCGTTGGATTCTGGAAGAGGTTCCTGGGCGCTATCCCATCTGCTAATTCATCAGGAAGTCCCCTTCTTTTTCACTGGGATTGCAAAATCTCTCCAGCATGACCTCTACTGACATCACTGGTTCTTCAAATGCAAAATCACTGAATCAAGCCATCTGGGTAAATGCATTCCTTAGTGATAGAAACCAGCCACATTAACCAAGCTCCTATCATTTTGGATCTTAACATTCTAAACCACGCTTTGGGGAAGCTGTGGAAAGTTTAAATCAATGTTTGGTTGAGATTTAAAAGTTTCAACTCCAGTGTTCTGTACTGACTAAAGATCCTTCTCATTGGGGGGTACACCCAGTTTTGGCACTTGAATCCTTTGGCTTCTAACCAAGGATAATTTTTCATTTATCATTGGTTTATGACAAAAAAGGGTGAGCTGACCCGGCCAGCTCCATGTGGTGTTTGACCTGAGTGAGCTTGGTCAAAAAAAACAGGTAGAGCTGAGTGAGCTAGGTTCATTTGGTGCATTCCCAGAAAAATAAACAAAAAATATATATATTTCTGGGAAAAACCCAGTTTTTTCCAAAAAAAAAAAAAAAGGCTCCACCCAGTTTCTGCCAATTTTGACAGGATTTGATTGGCAGAATCTGGGAAGAAATGGTTTTGTGCCATCTTTTGGGGAACTTTTTAAAAAGAATGCTCCTGACCCTAACACCCTGACCACTGTGGAAAGAAAACCTGTCTCAGTAGGTAACTGAGTGTCCTCCTCCGATGTGTGTTGAGTACCCTTTGGTTTCACTGCGGAAAACTTCTAGATTGGTGAGTATCTTTCTTAATCCCCA
>LAVV01009613.1:31046-47679 GCA_001263375.1 Puccinia sorghi
GGGGGGGGGGGGTAGTGATTAAGGGGGTTGGGTACATGCCTCCGGGAAAACAACTAGGGGCCTTTGGAGCCGCCGGGAGTCGTGCAAGAATTGGGCGAGACTCTTGATATTTTTTGTTGTTGAGGTTATTATTGTTGTGGTGGTGGTTGGAGGATGGCCAGTCCTCGCAACGATCTGCACGAGACTTTTTCTTTCGAATGCGTGGACCACAGGGTCTGTGGCGCCCTGCTCGGCGCCATCGCCGTCCTTCAAAAATACCGGCAAAATAAAAATAGGATTGTATCTTTCCCCCACCAAAAAAAAAAAAAAAAAAAAAAAAATTAATGTTGATATTGTAGGAAAGGGAAATGGTTCTGGACTAATTCAAGGCGTACATTGATGATGAAGGTGCTTACAGATATGCAAGGTAAATCACATCCACATAGCTAGACCAGTTGCACACCACCACATCTCCCGGTTGGACAGGCGTAGAAATAAGTTTCTGAGATCTGGAGCACCAAACAAAAAAAAAGGGGGGAGGAGGGGGTTGTCTCAGAAAGCTATCTGGATAATTGTTCAAAGGGGAGGATGTTTGATGCCCACGACGTGCGATGAGAGAAGGGGGGATCAGAGGGAAGCGTGGTGAATCCGAGAAGATGGAGGGCGATGCGGGCGAAAATGGTGGTACAATAGTATTGGAAGGTGGCATGGAACCTGACCGAAAAGATCTGAGGAGTCTTATGATGAGCTTAAGAAAAGAGAAAGGAGAAGGGATGATGATTGAGAAGAGAATGTGTTACACAGACAGACAAGACTCGAGCCAAGGCGTCGAGGGAGACAAAGGAAGCGGCCAGGAAGAGCAGACAGAGTGTCCTGAAGAGGGCCAAAGGCAGCAAGGGGATCCAGAGTAGGCTGGGTAATTGGAAGGCGGAAAGCGGCGGGAGTGGATAGACGAACGGGGCCAGTCCTGTGGAAGGGTCCTGTGTGGGATGGCTTCAAGTCAGTCAGTTGGGTTCATTGAATTAGTCAATAACATATATCTTTCTTTTCTGCACTCACCCTCCAAGTAGAGAACTTCTCCATTGTTGTGTCCTTCTGTGGGATGGTGAAGAGTTCTCACAGGTGGGGTGGGATCGGTGACAGCCCACGTGACACTCCTCACATTTATGGGTGCGGCCCATGTGACACTGCTCCTGACTGTACTGGTGCGACCCACCCTTGCCTGTGACACTCCTCATGACACTCCTGCTGACATCCCCTGTGACAGCTGCTCAGCAACATCAGACCTCGGCTGAGCTCACAACTGAATGTCACTTACATATAATATCAAACTCACCATTGCTACTTATTGGATCCAACTGCTCAACTTGCCCAACAGAACATCGAACCGCTCATACTCAACTCTACCCTTCTGATCTAGTCATGTCGCCCGCCCGCTCAAGGTCTCCATCTCCCTCCAAAAGTCAATCGCACGATGACTCAAAGAGAAGAAGAATTCACTCTAACTCCTACCGATACGAATCCACACGCCATCACTCGGACTCAAACAAAATCCGCTCTAGCGAACCTCACAATCACCGAGAACAGGATCGCGATCTCAATCGAAGGCGCGACCGTCGTGACCGATCTACCAGTCCTAATCGTCATTCACTTAAGATCAAGGAAAGAGATAGAGAAAGAGAAAGAGAAAGAGAGAGAGATCGTGACAAGGAAAAGTATCGTAATGATCGTCGCCGCCATGATGATCGCACTTATCGTGAAAGAAGGAGGAGCAGGAGTAGGAGCAGAGAACGGGAGAGGTGGAGCAAAAGACGTAGCAGGTCACCCATCATTGGCGGTGATACCTTGGATGAACGCTCAGATCGAGATCGCAGAAGGGATCACCTACCCCGCCGCGAGAACACTCAGCGACTCTCAGAACAACCCAAGTCTCCCAAAATCCCCTCATCTCATCTTGACACCATCAACAAGCCCCTCACATCAACAAGCTCAGTAGTTGCCCAAGACGCACCATCTGTCATTCAGACCTCTCCAAGTCTTCCCATCCCAACCATAGCCACCCCAGCGGATAATCACCAAGCTAAAAAAGATATTGACTCTTCGGCTCCTGGATCCGCCGTTGCAAAAGCCCGTGCCATTGCTGAGGCTCGGGAAGGTCGACTTCCAGGTGAGACACTGGAACAACAGAAGCTTCGCATGAAGCGTGAACGTCTCGAACAATGGAAGGCCAAAAAAGCTCTCGAAGAGAACTCTAGCTCTAATTCCACCCCTCTTGCACTCCCTATTGCCAAACCCGATCCAATACAGAGTCTCGATCCCGCCACCCAAAGAGCTGAGAAGAAATTAGAACCTTCGCTCCCAACAATTACTCCCAAGGGTCTGCCCAAGAAGCCATTGGCTGCTGACGAAGCCACAGCAGCAGCGCTAGCTGCCGCTGCAATCTCTGCTCGGTTAGGAACCGCCCCCCCACCGATCCTAGCACCCACCAAGCTCATGAAAAACGCACCCCCTATCGGAATCAAAGGTTTACCCACAAAGCCAACTTTTAACCCATTTCCGGATCCTTCCTCAAATAACTCTAAACTCGGCTCTGCCTTGGGTGTTGAAGATGATAGCGGTAAAACAAAAATTCAGAAGTTGAAGTTTGAGGCTATCAATGCTGATGACGATCTATTAAAGCTGGTGGAGGCTGAAGAAGATAGTGACGAGGAAGATCTGGTAGACGGTGGGCACGTTGGATACAATAAAAGGAAGATCATTGATGGAGTAGAAGAAGAACCCGGGGTAACTGGAGCCGGGCCTGACGAAGTAGACGAAGAGGGAGGTCAGAGTGAATCAAAGATTCGACTATCACATGCTGTAGAGAAAACCACCAAGAAACGATTTGAAGCTGTTTCAAATGTCGAGACATCCGTACAGCCGGCCCAAGCTATGGACATAGATCAGGAAGAAATCGATCCCTTGGATGCTTATATGTCAGGTGTCACCGATGAAGTGACCAAAGTCAACGATAGAGACAAGAAAAAAATGAATCTACTGGCGGCTGGATCCAAAAATGTTTTGGAAGAGGACGACGATCGTATTGATGAAGATGAGCAAGCAGCAGGCAGTGAAGACGAGATTGACAAGACAAATCTAAGACCCGAAGACATCATGGCGTTTGTTATTTCTTCTACCTCTCTCTCCCCTTTTCTGACCTCATCCGAAGTTAATAATTGTGTTGTCATGATGTTTATAGACTTGCCGCCAAGAAATTGAAGAAGAAAGAATTGGCACCAGTTGATCATCAGAAAATTGTGTACGAGCCTTTCCGGAAAGCATTCTATCATCCACCTGCCGAGGTGGAAGAAATGTCTGACGAACAGGCTGAAAACATTCGAATCGCCATGGATGGCATCAAAATTCGTGGTCAAGATTGCCCCAAACCCGTGATGAAATGGAGCTGGTTTGGATTGCATGCTGCGTGGTAAGTAATTTCCCGGAAGCGTGGGGATTGAGTTCACATACTTACCCTAAGCCCTGATCCATTAGCCTAGAAGTTATCAAAGGTCTCGGTTATCAATCACCGACACCGATTCAAGGTCAGGCTGTACCTGCGATCATGTCAGGTCGAGACGTGATTGGTGTGGCCAAGACAGGATCTGGAAAGACCTTGGCATTCTTACTCCCTATGTTTCGGCATATCAAAGACCAAAGACCCCTCGAAGCCCTGGAAGGTCCGATCGCGATGATCATGACTCCGACAAGAGAATTAGCTACGCAGATCTACAAAGAAGGTAGACCTTTCCTCAAATCTTTGGGCTTGAGAGTGAGTGTTTGTTTCATTCGAATAATACCAATTCCTCTTCTTCATGATTAGTTTTATTTTTTCCATCAGTGTATTTAATTTCCATTTTTTTTTCAAAAAAAAAAAGAGTGAGATTGTGTATATTGATTTCCGTCATCATACCACCTCCCTCTACAATCCACCGGTCTATCTTGACGAAGCAGAAAGGATCATCAGCCAATTTACCAACTTGAGATATCTGGACTGACACATGCTTCTTGACATTACCACCAGGCCGCTTGTGCTTATGGTGGATCTCCATTGAAGGATAACATTGCTGATATGAAGCGGGGGGCAGAAGTGATTGTTTGTACTCCGGGAAGGATGATCGAACTGTTGACTACTAATTCTGGTCGGGTCATCAATATGCGTCGAGTTACTTATCTTGTCTTGGATGAAGCTGATCGAATGTTTGATATGGGTTTTGAACCACAGGTTAGTCTAATTTCTTCCTCCCACCAGTACGTATGCTTTGTTGATTTTTCCTTCTTCCCCCCCCCCACCCCACCGCATAAAAGGTAATGAAAATAGTTAATCAAATTCGGCCTGATCGACAAACTGTGCTATTCTCAGCCACCTTTCCTAAGCAAATGGAAGCCCTGGCTCGAAAGATTCTTCGGCGACCATTAGAAATTACCGTTGGTGGTCGATCGGTGGTGGCTTCAGAAATTGAACAAATAGTTGAAGTTCGAGAGGAATCCACCAAGTTCAACCGATTACTAGAAATTTTAGGGAGATCATACAACGAGGATTCTGAATCACGTTCCTTGGTATTTGTTGATCGGCAAGAATCAGCCGATAATTTGTTTCGGGATCTGTTGAAGAAGGGATATCCCTGTTTATCCTTACATGGAGGAAAGGAACAGGTTGATCGAGACCAGGTGATTGCAGACTTTAAATCGGGGGTCACCCCTATCGTAATTGCAACTTCGGTTGCTGCCAGAGGTTTAGATGTCAAACAGCTCAAGTTGGTCATTAATTACGACGCTCCGAATCACATGGAAGATTATGTCCATCGTGCCGGTCGGACCGGAAGAGCAGGTAACAAAGGTACTTGCATTACCTTCATCGCTCCTGATCAAGAGAGATATGCTGTTGATTTGTTGAGGGCGCTGGTCACTAGCGGTGCCAAATACCCCGAGGAACTGAAGACGATGTCAGATTGTGAGTTTTTTTCTTTCTCCCATGCCTCCTTTTTTTTTTTTCTTGGTCACAATGCTAATGTCTTGCCTTTTTCTCTGATTCATTTACTGCTTCTCCAGCGTTTTTGGAAAAGATTAAATCTGGAAAGGCTCAGGCTTCAGGGTCAGGATTTGGGGGCAAAGGGTTGGATAGATTAGAGAAAGATCGAGATGCGAAATCGCGCGCGGAAAGGTCAGCGTATGGGGAACCAGGGGGAGACGAGGCGAGTAAGGAAGAGCTGAGTGCTGGTGTCACGGGTGCGACGAGCGGTGGGGCTGTATCATCTACTGCGACACCGGCGGTGGAGATACCAGAGATCAATGTGGAAGTCAAGAGAGGGCCCGCGCCGGATTCTAACAGACGCTCCCAACCTGCCGCCAAGCCTACTCCTCCAGCGCCCGTGGATGTCGCAGCTACTCCTGCACTGACAGCCGCGCTTAAAGCCGCTCAAGCCGCTGCACAAGCTAAAGGGTATGTATATTTCTCTTACAGCGCTCCTTTTTTCATATTATACACAGTTGACATCCGCGGCTGTTTCTGAATCAAAAAAAAAATGTCTAGTCTCGATGCCAGCGGAATTGCTAGAGCGCAGAACGTGGTGGCCGATTTGAATGCCAAATTGAGGTCAATGATCGCGGCCAAGAACGCGCAGGCGCAAGCTGGAAACCACGAGTCGAGCGGCAACGGCAACAACAACAATAATAATAACATGAATAATAATCGCTCGAAAGATCCTGATGCTACCGACTTTCATGCTATCGTTCCTATCAACGATTATCCTCAGGTTCGTCTCCTCTTTTCGCCTCTCTTGGCCTTTCATTGCCCTGGCTAGTTCTGATTTGCTTCAATTGAATCACCTTTTTTTTTGGTTAATAGAAAGCTAGATGGAAAGTCACTAATAAAGAGACCATGGTTCAATTGGTTGATAGTACGGGAGCATCGGTGACAAATAAAGGTATACATGATGCCCTCTGATCAGTGGAAATACGACCTTTAACAACCTGTTCCGTTTTTTTTCTTGGTGGGTTTCTTCAGGTGTGTTTTATGAGAAGGGTAAAGAACCTGGACCGGACGAGCCGGCGAAATTACATCTACTAGTGGAATCTAATGAGGAGTGGAGGGTGCGTCTTTTGTTGTTTTTCATCTTCATGATGATGATGATGATGGTCTTGGGGGGGACACATCTATACTGATGGTACACGGACCTTCTACTGCCTTCTGCTCTCAGGTCCAGCGCGCAATCACCGAGATCAAACATATCCTCATCGAGGCCACTACTCAAGCATTAGAGGCAGAATCCCGCAACCCTGGTCACCATCAAGCCGTTGGCAGATATAATGTATTAGGCTGAAAAAAAACACTTTTTTTGTTTGGTTTATTTACATGCAAACACCTTCAGACAAATACATATGTATATATATATATATATACTTTTTTTTTCTCGCTGCTCTGTGCTTCTCTCATAGTGTTTTACAGGCCTAGCTGCACTCCTGCACTTTTGTGTGTTAAAGAAAAAGAGAGGCCCCGTTTTTTCTTTTTCTTTATGCTTGGTTGTTATGCATACCATCACCATTATCCCCTCTCTCCCCCTATGTTTTCTGTAATAAAGGTGGTGGTAATGTATGTCATCCAACAAACATTCGATTGACTTGCACTGATATATGATGAGTATGAAGTGGGATAGGTTGTTTTTTTTTTATGCAGAGCACCACATCCATTTCCTACCCTGTCATAGTGCAATCAAAAAAAAAAAAAAATCAGAAACACAAACACAAACATTTTTGTGTCATTGTCACATGGTCAATACAATCGATGACATATCAAATAACAAGAACACCTCTCCTCTTCGTTCCCCACTGATATTCCCACAAGTCACTTTGAAAGCAAAATCAATCTTCATGTATACCTCTGATGAAGCATGGAAAGAAAGGCTATAATATTCTTTCCTCCACATGGGCTCCAATCAAGCGCAAAGAAAGACATGTAACTCTGTTGGGATTTTGATGTGATTGAGACACATGTAGTATCAAAAGAGAAAATCAGTCAAAAGAGTCCAGCCAGGACTGGATAACTATATCAAGCTGGGAGCCAATCCCATGCGGGTCTGGGATCATGGTCTTCTGATTTGGTCAGGATAAAGGCCTCACAAGCACAAATAGTGTACACATTTCCATCACACCTGCATTTAGTGCCAACACTCAATTGCCATGCTCAACATTCATACATGGCAGGTTCATGTTTGTTGAGAAACCATTTCTTTTTCTTTTTTTTTCTTTTAATCAGGTTGGCTCGTTGTGTGAAATTTGAAAATCCACATTTTTCTCAGCTCTACTGACCCTTAGTGTCACTGAAAAGATCTTCCATCAGGATTTCTTTTACAAATTTTGAGCGTCTTTTTTGTTTTTGTTTTTTTCCCTTTTTTTTTTTTTGGTAAATAATCTGAACTAACCCGTTACATGGTCTTCCTTCATTTGCACTATCCCTCTTCCAAATAATAATGAGCTTCAATTGTGCTTTACTTACTTCCACCATCTCTTTTTTTTTTTTTTAAAAAAAAAAAAAAACACATTTGAGCTGTGTATTCAGAATATTTCTGAGACTCCATATTCTTTCCTTTTGTTTTATACTGTGAGATATTTATTTCTGTTCTTGTTATAAATATATACAGAATAGGGGATGTGATGATCAAGGTTATAGAGAATAGATTGCTAACTGGGGGATGTACAAAGGTGTGGAGGCTGGAGATAATACCCCTGGCAAGTCCCAGAGGGGGTTACAGGATCACAACAGGGGATTTTTTTTTTACTCTTTCTTCTATTTTCTATATTGTGTTATTCATTTTTTGATTATCATCATCAAAAAAAAAAAAAAAGGAAGACCAAAATGAAAATGTGAGAAAGTTTTATATAAAAGTCTTATGACAAAGTTGATAAATCCTAAAAGTACAAACTCCTCCTCTCTGTAGTAATGTTTTGTATTCATTTTCCAAAGCAGTTTAATTTGTAGATTCTTATTCTTGAATAGGATGATCATTTTTCTTGATTCAATTCATAGTCAACACATCAGATTCAAACCATAGTAAAAACCACATAATGTGGAATGAAAAGCTCTTCTCAAATCCAACTCACACCAGAAATGTTGGATTGAGGTGTACAGCTCCCATCAGACTGTGAGGCAAGCCTAGTGTTCCTTGCAATTGGATAAAGCCCACTGGATGAATTCTTTTCCTTTCTTTTCAAAATTATGGTGTTTCAACCTTGTTTGGGCACCCACCAAAGTTAGGTGGTTTTAAGCCCAAGTGTGATGGGCCAACCCTAAAGCCAGCTTGGCAAATACCCAAGGCTTGGTTGGCATAAAGCCAACTTGGGGTGGGTCAAGCGCAACTCCCACTTGGCCATGCCCGCCAAACTTGGTTGGCAGATTCTTGATTGTAGGTAGGATCAGAGTCATTGAACTCCTATTTGGCATCACGGCGGCGATTCAATTACAGCTGGCTCCACCAATTCCATGTCATTGCATCATGAATCAAAAAGCACATGTTGAAATTGAACATAGATAAGAAAGAAAGGAAAACAAAAAGAAACACTTACCTGAGTTCTTCATCAGTGGCTTGTTGACTGACTGGCTGGTGATTGCTCGTTGGCCTAGAGCTTGGGCTGTGCCAAGCAGAAGCCAAGATCCGCAGCCTGGCCAAGCTGCTCGATTAAGCCCCCTGGCCACTAAACCAAGCTCCCTTGGCACTATGCCAAGTGGGACTTGGGCATGTGCCCAAACTTGAAGCTCCATATTTGTATACTGATCATGTGCTTGCATCATTTTCAAAAGACAACTTAGCATGCTTAGAATACTCAAGGGCAGTGGAAGATTCTTTTCCTTTGGCTGAAAATATCTGTTTTAGAATTTGAAATAGCCTCACACCACAAACAATTAAAAGAGGTTTTGGTAGTAACATGTGAATGAAAGGAGGGGTACATGTATCAGGATTATTCTGGAAACCCCAAAATATTTTCAATTAGGGGTTTATAGTGGTTCTATTCAACTAATTTGTTGCTCTAAAGCCATGATTATTTATTAAGATATTTTTTTAAAGCCATTAGTATGGCCAATTGGACTCTCATAAACCCATATATCCAAAAAATAAAGCAAAAAGAAAAGAAAAATGGCCAGGTAAATTGCTTTGCCAGGATAGATATGCAGTCTAAACACTCCAAAAGCGCCAAAAGTGTGTTGGAAATAGATGCCTGACAACATTGGTGGGCGCTATGTTGTCTCATATGCACAGATCAAGCTTTGGCGGCCACCTGGTACAGTAATTTTCCACAGGAAACTGTACAAGACAATTATTAACATTAAAATAATCACAACAGGTGATAATATTTTGTGTGACTAGGCCAGCAGATGAAAGAAGCTGTTGAAGTTCAATAAACAACTTTCATATAGAGAAAGAAGAAAATAACAGGATACACACCAACCACGAGCCTGTGTCTCTAGAGTTACAGAAGGACCGCAATTGGTTTGTTAAATAAAGTTGTATTTCTGAGAAGATATACAACAATAGATAAAAAGGCCAAGAAAAAGGAAAAAAGTTTGGGTTTTATGACTCTACTGTTCTTCTCAAGCTGAAAAGGCTCAAACAGGAGTATGAAGAAGGCTCAAACAGTTCAACTCTTGGTGGTGAGAGGACTTCAGAAAAGATGTGATACACATGCCTCCTCTGGATGACTCAACAGAGGGTTCTGGTAAGAATTGAATATTTTAAAGGACCAGTTCCTTTAGGGAGTTAGCCAGGGCTCTTTAAGTTGAATCTTATGTGGTTTTTTTATCTATAAATACCAGAGAAAAACAGGAGGGAAAGATGCGAGGGGAGAGAAACAGGTAAGCAGGAGGGATGGTTCAAGAACCAAAAATTTAGGTGAGGAATACAAGAGCAGAATAACTAATTCGCAGGAGAGGTAACTCACTGTTAAGTGATAATGACAGTGGATGAGTGAGAAAACAGCTTAACAGTGAGGAACCTCTGGATTCCTGGGTGCTCTGTTGAAAATCCAACTCTTCCCTTTCTTAATTTTTATTTCTTTTTCTTTATTTATTCATATCACTGAGACTATAACAATATAAAAGAAGTCTGTTGTGTGTAATCTTTTATCTCAAATTCTTTCAGTCAATGAACCGTCAAAATGAATCTGATTCACCAACTTAAATATCAACATTGGTTCTCTTTTTATGTACCATCTTGAGCCAATCTGGTGACCCTCTCATTAGAGTCTCTGTCCTCTTTCTCAATACTACTCAATCCTTCTCATCCCTTTCTTTCACAACTTCAAGCTCAGAAATCCACAAATTCAACATGATCTGTTGTGGTGCTTGTGTGTTTCTGGCCTGACGTTAGAAATATTCACTGGGTCTTTTTTTCATTGTGTGAACTTTCAAATTGAATATATTCAATTTTTTGACCACCCATAAAATCCACTCATTTTCAACCTTGAATACATCAGACACTCAACACAACTACAGCAAATCTCATGTGTTTTACATGGGTAGAAAAATGTGCAAAGAACTGTGAGAGATAGCAATCTAATCTATTGACATTCCTTAAGATGATAAAACCTCTTTTCAGAGAAAAATGAATGAATGTAGAGAAGTTTATTTACAATTGAAGCCTTTTGGACATGCTTCACCTTAAAAAGAAACTTGATCAACTGCCTGCAGTTGACATACAGCATGTTCCAGCCAAGCTGCCATCCAAACTCAACCTGTTTGCATACATAGATGCTTTGGCACAGTCACTGTTTAGTCTGCACAGTTACTTGTGCAACAAAGCTTGGTTGAATCACTCTTGGAGAAAGGCTGGAGTAACAACAGAAGCTTCATCAGACTTTCTGCATGTCAACTGCAAGCAGTTGAACAAGTTTTTTTTTTTTGCAGTTCTTTCTGTCTCTAAGACTGACTTCCACCTAGGCCATCAGACAAAAGAAAATATGATGATGAGATGAAGATACTGGAGCAACAGAAGTGAAATTTGGAGAGATGAGGAAATATTCCTTCCATGTATGCTGCTCCAGGTATGGTACACGACTTGTGAAATGAGAGTAAAAAGAAGCTGAAAGGTGTGTAGCACAAAAAGACACAGAGAAATGACAGAGAAAAAACATTATAAACCACCATGTGGAAGGATGAGGAAAGAGCCCCTCCATGTCTTTTGATCTAGGTGAGAACATACAAAGCTGTCACAGAAATGAAGGGTAGCAAGCACACAGAAAAAGAATTGATGAAACAACCCCCTCACTCAACACACAATACTCATCCTAGAAAATAGATGTACCCATAGTCATGTAATGTGTGAAAGGATGACTTGAATCACAACATGCATGTACGTATGACATGACTCACTGCCCAAAAACCAACCTTGGCTGATTCCATCCTAGCCATTCTGGGCCGCACTCAACCAAGTTAATTCAAACTTGCAAGAAGATCAGGAGTCGGAAAATCAAACTCATGACTTACTACTTCTCCTTTCATGTGTGTGTGTTTCTTTTATATCTTGAGCTGAATTGTTTGATAACTCTAACAGCTTAGAATTCCATGTCGATACAGAGAGATATACCAGAGTGATAATATTTAGACAGAGACGCATGGAATAGCATGGAATAAATACATTAAAAAAAGGAATAGTAAAGCAGAAAAAGAGGTCTTCAAGGAGTTTACACCAGCGAGTTGTAGCCGTTGGAAATACTCCGGAGGTTGGTGGCAGGCCGAGGAAAATAGAAAGTCTTGACTGTGCTGGAAATTGCCGACTTGACGGCTGATGTCATGTGCGAGAATTGGCTCGGCTGCAATGGGGATCTGAGGGATCGGGTTGTCTCTATCAGGCATTGCGAGTAATCCAGATACTGAAAAAAAGGCGGGATAATAAAATTATTATCGGAAACAGAAATCAGGTCCTTTAGCTCTTGTGGATCGGGGCTTACCTTATATATTACTTTGATAGCATTATCTACGCCGTTTTCCTTGGGTTTTGAATAATGTAACAAGAGAAAAGAAAAAGAAAACATCAGGAACAAAAGAAAAGGAAAAGAAAACATCAGGGTGGACATTTCGACCTGCTACTGCTCAATGAGGGAGAATTATTCAACTGACGCGTCGGATCTTTTCGCCAAGTAACCGCGCATTACGGATCTGATTTTGGTCGGTGGTGGCGCGTTGAATGGCGTGCAGAATATCATGTTTTTCAAAGGTTGTCACATGGGTGCCGATGCCCAGTTGTTCTACCCTTCGAGCCCCTAGATGCATGCAAATTACATCATACCAGTTCAACAAAAAGAAAACATTTCCTCTTCATTTCTTCCGCTTTGATTGGATTTTGGGGGAAATATTGCATGAGTGCTTACAGAAATGTTGGTCGCCTGGATACAAAAATCAAGTCAGTCAATTAGATTCACTGGTTCTCTGTGATAATTTCTGGGGAAGAAGAAGGGTAAGACAAACCGAAGAAAGGCTTGATAATCGTCGGGATTCCAGCTATCAAATGTGATAGCTCCGGGTTAGTGTTTGGAAATATAAAAAGTGACGAGTTGGATTTGCGGGAGGAGAAGAGGGGGATGCGAACCTCTGATGCTAGCCGCTGTGGTCCCAGCGCCACCGTGATGAAGAGCCACATCGACCTGGGCGAAGAGCCAGTCATGAGGGATTGAATCTACGTAGTACATGCAATCCGAGTGATGGTTCACGTCCACCCTCAGGGCTGTCGACGCGTGTTCCCGTTCTGCTTGCTGCGCTGTCCAGCCGCCAGACACGATCGCAAACACGTTCGACTCTTTTACCGCTCCAATTATCGCATCCATATTTTTTTCCAGGTCTGGCACGATCACCTGCCAAGTTTCCCACAATTTTTCAGTACCCTCGCATTAAACGCGGTAATCAGAAAACAAGGAAGTAGACCCTTCTTACCGATCCAAATCCTACGTACACGATTTTGCGACCACTTTCTTTCGCTTGATGTATCACTTTTCGAAGGTCTTCTGGGATGCTATTTTCTGGAGACTTTTCGGATGACTCGTTCTCGTCTGGAGAGTTGAGAAACCAATATCCCGTCACATTCACCCATGGTTGCCAGTCATTTGGTCTGGGTACTACAAGCGGACTAAAGTTATACAGAAAGGGTACTTGATCTAGTCTTAGCTGTGAGAAGGTGGTGCTTTTTAATCCTAGGACGGATTCTCTCCAGGTGTTTATGCGCCTTGCCAAGATGATCCATATTAGGAGATCGAAGAGTATATAGCTGAATATCAAGGGGGCAGAGAAAGGGTCAGCTTGATGAACCTACATGCAGCCCTGGAAATTCCTGATACATGCCTCATTCTGTTGAGCCAGCTTCCCCAGGTATCACTCAGTGCTAACATGGCATGGAAGTACGCGCCGGTCTTAGTCCAGGGCATCGTGAAAGCTCGGTAGTATGGAATGTTGAGACTCTGTGCAATGTGCACACCAATCAGGGCACTAGGACTTTCAATCAGAATGTCACTGCCTTGACAGGCTTTCCAGGAGCTTGTGAGAAGTCCGTCAAACCAAGGACTAAACTGGGGTGTTTTTGGGTAAGCAGATGAGTGATGGTTAAGCTTCTATTCTTAATAATCAAGGAGTTTTTCAAAAAATAATTAACATACGCGTGAGAAACCATTCCACCAGAAGAAGGGAGACAAAACACCTGTTCAATTCAAGGAGTCGTGAGCCCCAGTGAAGAAAAATCTTGATCAATCTGCTGTAGAAAAGTAAATGTACCGTATTGTACGCAATGCTCCATTAGCTGCTCCGGATCCCCTTCAATTTCAGCGAAGAAGATGCCATTGCTTTCGATCCAATGGCGGAAGTTCTTGTGAGTGGCTATGGTGCAAGTATGGCCTAGCTCATTCAGCCTTCGACAGAGGGCAATGTATGGCTGGACATCACCCCTGGTGCCGATAGTCAGGCAGGTGATTTTCAAAGATTTTGGAGGACGCGTCAGTTGGCCGATGGCCTGCGGCACTTGAGGTTCGAATATAGGCATCTTGGTATCGTGCAGGGAATGGACCATATGTGGATGGGCGAATTAATCTGAAAGGTGTAGTTGAGACAATACAGTAGTGACTTGGAAGCAGTTCTTGGCACACGGTGACACACCCGAACGAGGCCTGGGAGCAGAAGAAAGGTGCTGAGCGGCTAAGTATCGTTGCTGATTGATGACGATGTGACAGGGTCTGTTAACATCGGTCGCCACCCTGGCGCTCAAGTCCAAGATAGCAACGGCTTTGCACCGTGCAAATCAGTTTTTCCATTGCAGTCCCTGAATTCAGCATTGCGGCGGGGCGTTGAGGTCATAATAAGTCTGCATCCCTCGGCACAGGGCCTGGAGGGTCAACCGAATCCATAATTCCCGTGCAGCGAAGCTTGACTTGTGCTGCAGTGACTCGGGGATGGATCACCCCAGTTGGCCTGGCAGCACGCCAAGTCACCTTGGATCCTCACCTCACCGCCTCGACGACACCAGTCCCTAGATACAAGTGCTTGATCCAATGGAACAAATGCGCGCTTGAACTTGCCACTTTTGTTGTCCGACTCGAAAGCCGTGTTGAACAGACTCCTTACTGCTCAGATTCACTTGAGTTATCCAAAGCGGAGGCAACCAACTCCTCATTCTGCAATGAAGATTTGAAGAGAACCAAGTGACACCATTTCAATCTGCTTTGAAATTGATGTGTTCATCACTCATAATTTTCCAGCAGAATGCGGCGTGTGAGTAAATAAACTGGATTTATTCCAGACAGGGCCATAAATGAGAGATCGATGATACCATCCCCCCTCACATGGGTAGCGGAACTGCTGATGGGAGCCGACGAGTAATCACTCATTTTTCCAACAGTTTTACACCGTATCGGACCGCCATTACCAGCGACAGAGTCTTGAATAACAATTTTTTTTTTTTTTTTTGGGGGAGCATCCAGATCCAAAACAACAGGAGTCAGTAATCCTTAAGGGCGGTTCAGGTTATGCCAATCCCCATTTAATCGAGATAATCGACTGCAAACTTAACTGTGGTCATACCCGCAGGCATCATCTTCCTAGAGGCAAGAAACCGTTTGCCCATCAGAAGGGTTAACATGACGCTCATTCCTAAGTCCAGTATTTATTCATGGTAAGACCGAGAGGTGCGATTCAGGAAAATCCGAGTACGTGCTTAAAATTTGAATCAAGGAGGAAGACAAGAATAAATACCGAAGATCAAATCGGGCTTTCCCTTTTGTTGGTATCGATGGGCGCCCAGGGCGATCAAGCCACCTGACAGTAGAACCATATGGAAGGGTTTGAGTGAAGCCATAATAATCAGTCAACAGGGCTGAACGCAGGCAAACACGATTTCACAAATGTTTACCTGAGACCGTGCCGGCAACCAAGGAGGGCACACTGGAAGCTTTGACGAATCTTGAAAAAAAGTATTTGTTTTACATCATGCACAATCAGATCGTGACTCGGCGTACAACGGGCGAGACTGTCGATCGCACTGACCCCATGATGCCACCAGTGGCAACCAGGAAGCCGTACGCACTGGTTATCCAGCGACATGAGAAAAGACGAAGCAAGAAATTTATGTTAGCGTGACCAGATAAGAGGGGAGAGATATCATTCCTGAGGACTGACTAGCCCAAGTAATCTGGTGTGTTGTGCATCGTTGAAGGAATGTTCTGCTCTGATTTAATGCGGACTGTGGCGTGCAGCACTCGGCCAGAGTTCATCGATAGCCCCTCGCGGCGGAGTCCAAGGGGCATCCATGGGAAACCTTCACACAAAATTCAACAGGCCCAAAATGGGAAGAACAAGCAAATTAATTTGAACTGCTAGCCTCGCAAACGGAGCGGACAAATTGTTCCATTACTAAAAGACCAGGGACTGTAATTTAATGATAGCTAATCATGTTTCAAAAATATTGTTGACCATGGCCAACCACAGTATGATATAGTCACCCAAGACTCTGAAAAGAAGGCCTAGCCCCAAAGGCCTGCTTGACATATGCTCTGCAAGACCATCAAGAGCCACATTTCAAACCTCCACTTGGAACAGCAAAAATTGAGAAGTAGTGGATCAGCATGGGAGAAAATGCAAGATTGAATAGAAATGTATAGCCTTGGGAGACCCTCACAGATCTTGTAAATTTATATTTCACTGAGGAGTCATTTAGTCAATCTTCCAGCCTACTTCTACTAATCTGGTGTTCCTGTGAATTTTTTTTGTGGGGTTTGGGTAATAATGAGAAAGGGTTGGGATTTGGAAGGGACAAGAAGCATTTCTATAATGAGTAAACAAGAAAAAGAACAGCTTGAGTGTTCAAATATGATTGAAATACTAGTCTCGGCCTGTATTATAATCAAGGAGGAAAATCCAGAATGTTCAATAGTATGTTCCTACTGTTAATAAATCAAAAGGTGTAATAAGCACATATCCTTGTAAGAAGTTTTTGGAGGTCATTTCCCTTTGATTTTAGAAATTTCAACCTTAAATAAAATTCATCATAAAATTTAATTTATATGATTTCAATAAATTAGGAGAACACTGCATGATTTCTATTGTTAGATTAGAAATTCAGCTGATGTTTTCAGAAATTTGAACTGTTTTTGT
>LAVV01009624.1:3179-15565 GCA_001263375.1 Puccinia sorghi
GGGGGGGGGGGGGGCACTGGTGGTCCATCATTCTCCCGACGAGGTACCAGCGATGGACCGTAGCGAGATGGACGAAGGGCAGGAGATACCCAACGTTGGACCCACAACTGGCGGGGCACAGTCGGCACAACCCTCACCAATTGTCCGACGAGCACCGATCAGTTTTTCTGACCCGGTGGTGTACTGTCTCTAAAGCTGACATGAGAGAACAAAAGGAATACCGTGCGCACCGACCGCTTGGCTACCAAGTGGACTACAGGCTATACAACCCACAACCACTTTGAGGTTGTATAAATACTCCATGATTCGGCCGGCGGGCGGGCTCCCACATCTAACTTAGCACAAGCCCACCCTTGGGGGAGGAGCCGGTACCCCGCGTGAGCTCGCCATGAATTTGTTCAGTGGGCACCGGTAGGCCAATGGATGGCGGCCAACACCCCTTTTCCCTTCGTATTCCAAAAAAAGAAAAGAAAAATCTCATGACCATATTTTCATTATCAACTGGAAAAGAATTGGCCATAGTTACACACGCGGCACAAATAAATAAAAAAAAAAAAAGAGGAAGAAGAAATTGACGAGGAGAAGTGGGAGAGATTGGAAGGATGGATAGGGAAGAAGAGTTGTGAAGTGAAAAAAAGAAGGGAAAAGTGAAATGGGATCGGAATAGAGTGGGGATACGTGGCGGTGATAATTAGTTGTGGGATGATGGCAAGTTGGGCGTCCATCCGTCGAGCCTCTTTTTCTTCCAGACCGCTTTCCTGTTCCACAGAAAACGAAGCAAAGATTAACGAGGAAAAATGAGAAGGGTAGAGATTCGAAGAGAGGAGAGAACAGTGGACTAACTTTTTGGCAGAGGAGAGAGAAGAGGCGGCGACCCATTCGACGGTAGCGAATTTGCTCTTCCACCAGGTTATGTAATTAGGGTCCCAGAGCTCGCTCGCAACGCCGAGGTCCTTACAGCACCTCATCAAAGCATTAGATTTGCAGCCTTCCGTGGCCGTGGGGATGTTGTCCGCGCCGTTGTAGTAGTCTTGTTCGCCCCTTGCTAGGGACACTAGTCTCCCGAGACACACTAGTCCATACTCTCGTGATACGTTCTTCGTCGTGATGTGTGAGGATCTGCGTTCCCATTTTAACGTACATATCTTTCCTGTCTGTCATTATTCTTCTCTCCGCATGTCGTTGTGAGGCTTCTCATCCAAAAAATGACTCACCCACGTGGTACTAATCCCCATCCGCCCGGCCCAAATGCACGATTGAGAATCCGACGATATTTGATTTCGGGAAGATAAACTACGCCATCTGTTAACATCGTGAATGTTAGTTTTTTTTATTATTTTTTATTTATACACAAGGCTTTAATTGGAGGGAAATTTCAGCGAGCTTACCTGGTTTGATTTCGACATCCATGGGATGGATTGGGGCCATGAGGATATCGGAGGCTTCTTTGGAGAAGGGTTGCTGACTGAGGCCGCTAAAGCTACGACTCCAATCGACGGTGCCATCCCCGAGATTAGTTGGGGTTAAAAGACTGCTCTGGAAATTATTGTGAGGACTGGGAAGATTCTCTGGGATGTGGGTTGTAGAGGAGGGCAGTGGATGGAGGTCTTGAGCGGAGGTTGATGGGTGGGATTCGATGACGCTCGATTGGCCGGGCGAGTCGGTGGTCGCAGAGAGTGGGATGGCATCTGGTCGCCGTGGGATGGAATGCGGCGGGCCCTTCTGGTTTCCATTGAGTCTGTCGACGACGGTGAATGGGTCATTGTCCGAGTACGGTGTACGAGCTGAAGTTGAGAAGTTGATGGACCTGGTGGAGAATGTCTGTTGGACGTGAGTCCTGCTGATTCGGCCAAGTATTTGTGCGCTGAGCCGAGGATTGCACATTTTAATTTAAATATTTACATATTTAAATAAATTAATGTGTTGTCAGTGCGATTATTGGGCCGCAAGACAGATTGCATATTCACTATGGCTGCTGCGGCGCGGCAAGACCGAGGTTTCACCGGCACATGTCACTCCACCTTCATCTTGCAGCCAAGAATGTGCAAACACATCCTCAACGCACAGGTCAGTCCACCTCACATCCATCGCCCAGCTATTTATTTGTTTCCCCACCAACTCATGCTCATGGCCACCCACCCGAACTATAGGTCTCCATACGGGCTCAATGTTGTCGGAAATGGTTTGACGTAAGACAACACCCTTCTTCGAGTCGATACCGTGTATTCTCATCGCTCACCCTGCCATTCACTCTAAATAACAATCTAGTGTCCAGAATGCCATGTGGAACAACAACCCGATCACAAGTTATTCAAAACCTCAGAAATGGTAATGATGTGCAAGAAGTGCAAGAAAGCCTTCAGAAAAATCGTAGATGAGTTTGAAGAATCAGATGAATATTGTCCTCATGTGAGTAGTCATCTCCAACTCTGACTTACTCGCCATGAAGAAAAAGAAAAAGAAAAGAAAAGGATGCCTATCGATTTTTAACTTGGTTTGTTTACAGTGCGATAACCATTACATACTAGAAGCTAAGACGCCCAAACCGATGATTGGGATCGAAGGGGAAGACGCGAGAGTGGACGCTAGAGGCTTAGCCACCCGCGACGAAAGGTGTTCGAAAGTTGACCGTCAGGCTCAGCTTGCAAAACTCTTGGAGGAAGAATTCGCCTCCAAAGTTGACTGAACTTCCTCTTCTACACATGCTTTTTTTTTTTTGTCTTGAGCATTCAATCCTTGGGTTTGGGCTTTTCCTGTATTTGTGTATCTAATCATGCCTCTTCTTGCACTTCTCCCCCATCCATTAGAGAAACGGTGTCACACCTTCAAGACAAGCCCCCTCCCCCACATGATCACATTGACCCACTTGCTAGATCAACCTATCAAGAAGAATTATGATGAACAACATCACAAAAATCTGAGTGGTACAAATAGGTGGCTCCTGTTTTTTTTTTTTTTTTACATCAAAGGATAAAAACCTTTAAGTTGGAGACAGGAACTTGGAGAAGCCAGCTAATCTTTTCCCTCCTTTTTCTTGAAAAACCAAGTCTTCGGATAAAAATGAAGACCCATCTGTTATTGAATCACCACACACACACCAGTCATTCTTTCTCGGTTTCCCAATTCTATGTTGATATGAGATGCTGGGCACATTTCGGGTAGATACAGTGAGAGGGCTTGCTTCCATGGATTGGACATATTCTACACTCACCTTGTTCCAATCCATGATGCTTGAGGGTAAGTGCAGCAGGGCAACATATCCCACTTCTTTTTTCTTTTTTTCTTTCTTGGTCCCCAACATTTTGGCTTCAAAGCGGAGCAGCATACTGCAATGTTGAACAGAAGGTTTCAAGTCAAATAAAATAGAAAAACAATCGAGCTCATAGGATTTTTTGTTTCGTTTTTTGGATTCGTAGTCAATCGCATGAGGTAGAGTGACAGGAGAGTTCTTTTTTCATAATTCATCACCAGTTCTTCGGCCCATTGCAGCTTGACTGGCAGCAGTAGCAGCCCTACGGTCGCGCAATCGTTGTTGTTCCACCTCCTTTTCTTTCTCGATCTCTGTCACCACCGCCTCTAACTCATTCAGGCTTAATTGCTGTCGTATGGCACCAGTAAAAATGGGGCACGCGCGTTGGTCAAGCAGGTTTGGGCACACCCATCGTTGGTGAGTTATGGAATAAGAAAATGAACTAACCCTGAAAGACCCAAATCCGTCCATGATGCTCAACTCAATGTTCTTCGCTCCGGTTTGTACAACTTCGAGTAATGAGCGAACAGTCAGTTTGATCGACTCCTCTGTGCTGAGGCCTTCTGTCCAATTCTTTTCTAAATACTCCTTAACCGTCTTCGACGATCTACCGATTGCATTAGCCTTTCGAAATCAACAATTGCATCATCCCAAATCCAAGTGTAGCCATCATGATTTGAAAGTCAGTGATACGCAAATATCATATCCATTATACGGAAATCAATTAATTCACCTTCCATGATGAGAATACCCCACTTGGTTCTGTTGAATATAGGCGAGGTATGTTCTCATTGGCATCGAATCCAATAATGAGACACGATATTCCAAACGGCCTCACACCACCAGATTGAGTGTATCGCTAGTTGATAAATCAAGACAAACCACAAACGTTAAGCATCCAAAATAACTTTCCTATTCCCTCAAACAGGCCCTGACTTAGAAACGGTAGAGAAAAGTCCCTAACCTGTTGGATTTGTGCGATATGACGTGTAATATATTCGACGGTTACCGGGTCTTCGACAGTCAATCGATGAGATTGACATTCCGTTCGAGCTTTATCAATCAATATCCTAGCGTCTGCCGTCAGTCCTGTAGTTGATTGATGGAGAGGAGGTGAGGTATACCGAGTTAAGAACGAATCAGTCATGTGACGATTGATGATTTCAAAAGTAGCTCAGAGCCGATCGACAAGGTAATCACAAACCCGCAAATGCCAGACAAACATGATCATCCAGCATGGCTACTTTCCGAACGGTCCTGGGGTCTTGTAATTGCAAAACGGATTTCTTTTCTACTCCCAAAATCGCACAGGATTTGCCGCGAACGCCAACCTTAATATTCAGCAGTCAAGACAGCATATCAAATCAGCGTCAAGTCAGCTAGAATATTCTGCTGACTCTGTTAAGTTTTCTGGTGCGCTCAACTGACCGCACATGTCCCTTTTTGCACAGCCTCGAGAGCATATTCGACCTATTCTTTGAACCATATGACAGAGGGCCCAGAACGCACATGATCAGAATGAGAAAGTCCAACCCGTTTTGATCTCAATTTTACAATTCAAAAAGATTCTCAACCCACCTGGAACAAATGGCCATCAGGTGAGAAGACGGTTAGAGCTACATGGAGTGAAAGTAATCGAAGGTGAGTGACGGAAGTGCTGATAGGACGACGATCGGGTAGGTGGGCTGAGACTCACTGACCTCTATCGTATGAACGACTCATTTCTTCCAATCGATCAGCAGGATGCGAAAAACAGAGAGTACTGAAAACTCTGGTTGGCTGGTTGAGAAAGAACTGATGTGTCTGTTGACCGTCAGGTTGCCTGTCTTGGTCATCTGGCTTTCAACTGTCACCGATCCGGTGGTTTCAGCTGTCACCGATCCGGTGACGTAAGTCTGACGCGCGACACCTCAGCCTACCAAACAGCACCTAACATTAGTAAGGAAGTTGCCTCCTGATCAAAGTAAGAACAAATAATGGCGAACAAATGATCCTTATTTCTGGACGAAGCTTGACCATTTAATATTCTTGCTGAAATGTTAACACAGACTTCCTGCCGGCTATTAGCAGATATTTACTAAATTAATCTGAGACCAAGTTTGCCCAATGTATGGGCTTGCTATGCAGATTTGCGGGTTTTTTGTTTTTGGAAGTACAGAGCTTCCAAAACAACATGAAAATAAATACTCTAAAATTCCAATAGAGAAACAGCTCGAACCAGCAGAGCGGAAGCAAGGCTTCTAGACTTAATTTTTTTTTAAAAAATAAAATAAAATAGAATAAAATAAAATCCATTGTTGTTGTGGTATTATTCATATTCCAAAAATAATTTAAAGATTATTAAAGAGAAATATTTAAATATCAACATACCTCAGAATCATCACAGAAAGAATTCTACCAAACCCCAGTGATTTCAATAACAACACAATCACTCTCATTTGCATGGCCCACTCTTTACACAACCAACACAGCTTAACTCTTCAGCCTCATTACACATTTACTATATTTTTTGTTTTCATCCTTATCTGAAACCACTTAAAAATCAGGCTGTGCAAGAATTGCCTCATGGATATGTAAAGGCTTTGTAGGTGCATCTTGGTAACTATATAATTGAGATTTTCCCCTTGTAGTCAATTCGCTTCACATTTGCTCATATGAGCCTTAATCTTTGATGAAGTTTTTTGATGGTCACCAAAGGTCTGTACCATTGCACATGCAAACCAGTTGGTTTTTTTTTATTTTCTTGTGAAAAAATGGTTTTTGCCAGAATCACGTACCAGAGGATGCTTTTTTTCTCACATGAGAAAATCATTTTCAGGTCATTTCCCACCATTTTTTTTTTTTTTTTTTGGAAATAACTCTAAAAAAAGTTTTCCCAATTTTCAAATCATGCAAAAATAAAAACACACAAAAACTATTTTCAAAAACTCCCACTGCCAGGCTTTAATGGGCTCTAACTTCCTTACACACTTCAAATCTAGTCAGTACTAACAATTGGAATTTTACAATTACTTACGCCTTCACATGTAGAATCACTACCCTTATCCCAAAGATAAAACATATTCTTATCTAATATTCCTCAAGCCCTGTTCAGTTCAATACTTTAGTCTCAAATGCTTCCTTAACCAAAAATACTTTTTCTCATTTCACTCAAACCAACTCCAAAAAAACAGATGTGCTTCTAGCTGGGTAAGCAAAATTAAAAGACCTTTTTTTATTTGTTATCTTTCCTAATAGGAAGTCAATTTTCTTTGTGTTGTAAACCCCTCTTAATTCATAAACCATCATCGTAGAATTTGTATTCTTTTGATGATACAGTCATCAAGTCTGAGCCAAATTCAATCTGGCAATTGTGACTACTGTCTTCCTTGTGAGGATGAAGCTAGTCACAAGGGTGGTTGGGGTTATGGGTTAGAAGGAATTGCGGGGGAAGAGTCTGTTTGTCATCCAATTAGGTTTCACATAGCTTGTATTTAGACCATACACCTATGTTGTACATTCTCTTTTTCTTCAATTACTTCTCTTGCATGTCTTTTCTCCGCACCAATAGGTGCTGAGTGTTTTCCATCAGTCTGCTCGCTTATCCTCATCACTCCAGTGCTCACATCCTTCCTGCATTTCATAAGTGTTTAGTGTTTTCCATCAGTCTGCTCGCTTATCCTCATTACTCCATTGCTCACATCCTTCCAGCATTTCATATTCTGTTCTACAATCTCCAGAAAGCTTACCATAGTTCAAATTAAATTGACTCTTTCGATTGGGCTATAATTTCACAAGATTTTGATGAGGGATCCTGTGTTGTATTTCTCTCTTTTTTTTTTGTTTTGTGCATTTTCCCTATAGATTAGACTTTCAAAGCAGCTAGGGGATTAGTCACAGAAGCACAGATTAAAATGGTTTTTTTCATTTCGTCCTGATTAACCACAGTGTAGATATGCCACCATCAACAATCAATCAAGAGTTTTTCCGGCATCGCAAGTGGTCTACTAATCAGCAATCTGATCAGATACTTCCACATTTGACAGCTACGGAAGTTGAGAGAACTGATTGGCTACGCAAGTGAGAGTGGATATGAAATTCTTCAAAGAAGTGTGCGGGTACAAGGCGAGCATCTGTAAATAGGGTTTACACCTAAATAGCTGTATGGTACACGAGAGCAGCGGGATTAAACACGAGGAAAAAACGCAAGATGACGAGCTGTGGAGCCTAGAAGTACGTGGAGCGCATCACAAAGAGGATTCAGAGATGATGAAATAAGGAGTGTAGTCCAGCTTCCCCTGCGAGCGTGAGACAACTACAAGAAGTAAGCGGAAGAGACCAGAGTGGCGATTGCGACAATAGCGGAGAAGGAGAGGTGAGCTGAGCTGGCTTCGGATTGCTCGGCGTTCGCAGAGGCGGTGTTGTTCTTGACTGTAGTTCTCACATCGGTTGCATTGGAGTTCACTGCTGCCTGAGGGGCCTTGCTACCGATGATCGGGGAGGGGCTGCCGGCTACTGAACCAGCGAGTGAAGAGTTGGGAGTAATCAAAGCCTTGGCAGTACCGGCTGAACGCAGAAGCAAATCGATGGTCAAGGATCTGAGGCCTACAGGATTTGAGGAATGAATTTTACTTACATCCACCGGTAATTGTGAAATACGTCGAGAAGATTGGGTGAGATGGGTCGGACTTGGCGATGAAGCGGACAGCACTGAGGGAGATTCGCAAGCAAGTCAGCCGTATGCCTACGTGAGAAGTAGATATTGAGCTTACTATTTCTGGGTTGGCGAGAGACCGGCAATAGGTTGAAAAGTGATTGCGGTGGCTTCAGAGGGGTTGGAAACGCCACCAAGGTTCTGCACGGCTTGCAAGTTGGCGGCGCTACCCATGACCAAGTCAATGGTGGTCTCCCCCATAGTCTTTGTCGAAGGTTGGTTGGAATCGTCCAACCATTTGATTTGACAGTCTCGTAGCACGGCACAGGTATCAGTCTGGGTGGGGAAGGTTGGGAATAACGCGCCTTGTACATCGTTTAGGATCGCGACGGCAATCAGGCTATTGATCAGAGACTTCATCGTGTTGCGAGTATAAAAACAGTAAATAGTGATAATTTGATCAGAGGCCGCCGGAAAAGAACGTCTCAAGCTGAGGGGGTTATTTGGTTTGCTTTGATGAGGATAAGTAACTGCACGAGAGAAGACAGTGTGCGGCGCCTCTGCTTTTTATGGTGAGGTGGGGCAGTGAATGACAGGGGAAATGAGGCTCGGAGGGTTGTGCTCAAATGGTGCACGGGCTATTGAACAAAGATAGGGGACGAAACAGGGAGGGACCTCATTTGGATAGGCTCCGCATTGGCCCACCGAAAGCTCGCCGAAGGATAAGCTGCCCCCAAATACGAGTACTCGCTTTGCACCACTCAGGAAAAGAGGTGAAGAGATTTTCATACGGCCCCAGCTTCCACGCGGCCCTGCGCCGGAGGGGACCATGGCCTTGCAGGGGCCGTCGTGGAACACCCAGTTGGCAAATTAACCAGATGTGGTTCATAGCTACTCGCCTGTTTAAGCTTCCTTCTCTAGTCCTATTCACACTTAAGGTTGTTTTTCTTTCTGATCACCATATTTCGCCGTCTTCAGTCTTTGCTCGAGCTAAGCTTAACGCGCATGCGGAGTAGGGTTCCGCGCCTGCCCGCACCAGGGCGCGCAATGTTAGTCGAAAACTGGTGGTGGCGCGCACCTGCTTAAACTTTATTTTGGACAAACCTTGCATTGCACTATTTAGACGCTGTAACAGTTTCAACGCTACTAGATAACCGCATAGGGCACCTTGAGAAACAAAGGGACCCATCTAGCGCCTTAACTTTCCAAAAAAACGCCAACCTGCACAAAACATTGGCCCAAATTACTTAAAGCATCCGCGGAAGAGCTAAAAGCTAGCTATAATAGCGTCTGCTAGCGATGCTAAATGTAGCAACAGATTGGGTACACACACTGGTTGGAGCTATAATTGAAGCTAAACCTCCTCAGCTGCGGAAAGATGACACTGCTAAATTTGTAGCACATTGGTTCAGGACCAAAGCTAAAAGTATGACTGAATTTTCGACGCAACTCAAAATCCAACAATTCCAACAACACATTCGACGCCTCATGGACATAGACGAAGATGCCTGAGAAGCAGACGAACTCCTGTGGCAGCAGATATGCGGATACCAAGATGAAGAAGACATGTCGACTCCCCGTCCTACTCTCCACCGCATCCCAAACAAAAATCGTAATGCTCAAGCGGGCCATGAAAGATTCATGGCAGATTACATGATTGAATACTCGGTCTACAACCAAGCCGATTTTGAGTTAAAAAGGGTGTTTTTATTTGATTGTGCAACGACTTGCAGGTAAAAGTATCAACACCTTATTTTATTCAAAGAGCGGTATGTTTTTCCATTAAATTTCTTTGTAATTTAAATATCATTCTAATGTGGATATCTTCACCCATGACTGCACAAGGCGACTTGGGCTCTCTACTGCTCAAATGTTTACATGCGCACTGCGACAGCTAGGTTATGGAGTGACAGGCGATGTGACCAATGAGTATGTGCGTATCGGAGAAACAACTGCTCGCCAGGCTCTCAAAACCTTCAAAAAGTACGTGGTGCAGATTTACCAATCTGATTATCTGCGGAAACCGAATGCAAACAACTTGAACCATATTTTGACCAAGATCGCGGAACGGGGCTTTCCAGGCTGCTTGGGCAGCCTGGATTGCATGCACGTGGGATGGAAGAACTGCCCCCAAGCTTGGGCTGAACAGTACACCAAGAAGGAAAAGGAGCCTACAATAGTTCTCGAGGACGTGGCAACAAAAACCCAATGGATATGGCATTCTTTTTTGGCACACCTGGAACAAACAACGATCTCAACATCCTGGACCGGTTGCCTCTCTTTGATGATCTCCTTATCGGAAAATCACCAATGGTAAATTTCAATGTCAAGGGATGTTCCTTGAAGCTAGGGTACTACTTATGTGATGGCATCTAATCCAACTGGTCGACTTTTATCAAATCAATCCCCAATGCATCTGACCTAGCTACCAAGCATTTCAACATGGAACAAGAAGCAGTACAAAAAGACATTGAACAAGATTTTTCTGGCTTGCAGAGTAAATGGCACATCTTGACGACTCCAATGCTTTTATGGAATGAACACAAAATCAAGAACATTGTCTTGTGTTCTATCATCTTACACAATATGATGGTCGAAGAAGGAAAATCATTATTTCTCTCAAATCCATCCCCCATGGTAAGTGGTTCTGTTATTCACTCGACTGTGGTCCCTCCAACCGGATTGAACGATTTCGAAATGCGACGCCAAGTTGCCAATCAAATATATTCTGATCAGCGGATTCACCAACAACCCACCAAGTCTCGCATTCAACCTCAGTGGAAGAAACAGGGGAGAGAAGATGATTAACAATGTTTCATTACTTCTCTTGTTCTTATAATTATTCAAACTGGCAGCGAGTTTTTTTTTTCTGTGTGTAGGTTTCTTTGTTTTTTAAAAAATATTGTTTTACTTGTTATCCAAAAAATTTGCTCAACTCATTATATATTTCATGCTATTGTTTTACTGTTTATCCCAAGAAATTTGCTAAGAGTTGTGTATGGGAATATTCATTTCATGCTAGAATTGTGTATAAAGACAAACTTGACAATCACATTTCAATCAAAACAAGCAAACAGACGGAGAGAAAAAAAACACAAGGGAGAAAAAAAAAGTGGGAAATATCAGGACAAGAGTTGAATAGATAGATTGGGAAACTACAACAAGTTGGGATGAATCAAGCCTTCCATATTGGGAAAGATTGGAGATTGTTGATCATAGCTCTCTGAGTCAGATTCATCCTCGCCGTCAGACTTGTTTTCATTATCAATGTCTTGGCTGTCTGGATAAGGCTTGGTTTGATTGAAGGTGATTTCCGGTAGAGTTGATTTGTTGTCATCATCATTGGAAGATTGATGACTTCCTTCACCGCCTCCGTTGTTCATCAGTTGGTTGCAAGTGTCTTCTAGTTCCAAGAGGATTCTCTTTTTTGCATGGATGTAAAACTCGCATTCAAATCCATCAACACATGTCAATATATCTCGTCGCAAAATTTTCATGTTGATTAACTGCATCTGGATTGTGTTTGTGCAAGCCATTTCTTCCAAGCGCTTCCAATTCATCTTGTGATGATCCTTCACCGATGCTTCCATAAGTTTCAATTTTTTTGCCATTAGTTCAGTGTGACTCACTGCCCACTTGGCAGCCTTGACTCTTCCAGGTAGAGTTTCTGTTGTGCTGGGGTCATCTGAATTAGAGGTGGAGGTGGCCGGCAGGTGTGTGTTAGTAGCAGGAGAATCACTACCAGTGTTATTGGCTGGGGATGGTTGATTGGTTTGTGTCGATGAGGGGGCGGGGGACTTCAAGAGTGGTTTTCCATTTTGGCAAGTCACGTAATTCCATCCATGCTCACTCAAATGTGAACAATTTGCCAGTCTGATTGTGGAACAAAGTTTTGGCTTGATTGAGCCAGTCAAGGGGCTTACTTCCAGAGGGGGGATTGCACTCGATTGAAGAGTATATTACACAAAATTTTGTAACTTCTAATCGTAGATGTGCCCATCTATAGGGTTAAGTGATTAGAAGACAAAATAAAACACCTCAAAGAAATTATAAAACGGTGACTAACCTGTGCTTTAGGATGTTACCAGCACATTTTCTCCCAGAATTATGTTTGTTAAAATGTTCTGCTGCTTTGTTCCAAAAATTGTCATGCTTCATGGAGTTGGCCTAGGATTTTTTGAGGTAAAGAGCCAGCTTTGTGCCATTTGAACATTCTCCTTGTCAAGCCAATTCAAAACTTGTGCCATTACAGATGAAACCCCTGGCAAGTCCTGGAGGGGGTTACAGGATCATAAAATTATCCCCCTTTTATGCCCAAGTCCCCAGTGGACTCTGCATCTTCCCTGGGCAGCATTAAAACCCCTGGCTGTTGGGAAAAAAGCTTGCCCTCAATCTACTACCATTTCCGTCGGTGACATTGGTGTTTGCTGGCTGCGTTGGGGAACCGGGTGTTGAATTGTTTGACTAGCGTCTCGCAGTTCTTCAGGTTGTTGATTGGTTCCC
>LAVV01009635.1:0-14102 GCA_001263375.1 Puccinia sorghi
AAATGTGGTTTTAACAGTTATACTTGATACGTATTGGGGAAATTAAATACATATTTGAAA
Organism: Puccinia sorghi; assembly: GCA_001263375.1. Classification (NCBI taxonomy): domain Eukaryota; kingdom Fungi; phylum Basidiomycota; class Pucciniomycetes; order Pucciniales; family Pucciniaceae; genus Puccinia; species Puccinia sorghi. Next base: position 61 of record LAVV01009635.1, read on the forward strand.
ATTTTATCAACAGTTTTTGAAAGTGTGAATTTGTTGAAACCCGTTGATTAGATAATTGTGGATTTTTTCATATTTGATACCCCCTATTAACTTTGCTTGTAATCATGAAAACCCCTTTTAAGAGAGAAAGTGTTAGAACTAGTAAAGGAGAGGAAAAGTTCTTCTGGGTCTTTATCTTGTATGGTAGATTGCAAGATGAGGAAATACACATTTTTATGTACACAGTTGTGAGTGAAATACGCCATAACAGAAATGAATCACATAAAAAGATCTTTGTGAATGTTGAAGCCTTTATGAAAGACTTGCTGTCTCTAAGACTGACACCCCACTCACTGACCCATCCCATCCCATGAGATAGCAAGAGAACAGGAGGGTTATTATGAAGATTGTCCTGTCACTAACTCTTGCCCAGAAACATGTCTAACATATCCACAAACCATAAACATGAACCATAGCTGGTGCCAAATGTTGCCTCCGGTTTTTCTCTAGGAAGGAATTCCCTAGTGGAAACCCCTCCAACCAGTTTCAATTTGGAATCATATCAAATCATTTATTTTCAACTGATTTTAACTGGGTTAGTTTCAACCCAAATTATCTACCATGCACTCAACCAAGTTTGGCTTGCTGGGAATTTTGACTTCTAGAGATGTGATGCCGCTTTGGTAATTCCAATGTTTCATAAAAGATGAACTTCCTGGGCCCAATAGGTCCTACTAGAAATTGGGGTAGGGCTGGACCCAGGATTCAGGCACTCATAGTGCCTCACAAAGATCCATGGTTGCAACAAGTGATTAATGAGGGCCTTGTTCTTTTTTACTCAAGAACTGATACCACCATCTGTCAAGCCACACAAAGCTTCAGGAATGTAATCAATTCAGCAGATTCATGGAGCCTGAGAACAGGTCACCTGATTAAGTTTTTCCTTTGTGTTAGAGCCTTACAAAGAATGAATATAGGGGTGATTGAGCTTCAAGCTGTGCTTTTCAATGCTATCAGAAAACAAGCCCACCAAAATTATATTTGCATGATTTTGTCTTATTCAAATGATAGAGTGTACATGTTCAAGGTGCACTGTTGTATGGGTCACAGGTTTTGTCTGCCTTTTTTGATCTGGCTGACACACTTGACCACCCCGGCTCTTTCTTGGTTATCAAAATTACTACTTGGGTGTGTTGGACATGTCATCTGACCTCAAATCCATGATGTATAAATATGTAATATGATAAGGTATAACCCAAGTCACCAAGCCCAGACCACACAACTTCAAAACAACTCTTCCTTGGACTTTCCATCCCTTAATACTATTATTATGAATTCCTTTTTTTTGTTCTGTTTATCTCTTCTTCCCCATCTTAAAAAAACAGAGCAATGCGCATAATGCTCCACAACTGCAGCTGACTGTAAGCTAAAAGGAGTGAATTCTGTGAGATCAGAAGATGTGTCCAGGCCATCATTTTCTGAGCTGCTTGTTTTGTTGATATTGATTATGCCTTGTAGGGCTGTAAACAATCCCACACTTTTGCTTCTGTCAGCCACCCCTTCACTGCAATAAAAACTTGCTCAACTGCCTGTAGTTGACATGATGAAAGTCCCAGGAAGCTTCTGTTGTTACTCCAACCATGCTCCAAAATTGATTCAACCAAGCTTTGATGCACNATGGGTGAACATCTGGCTAATGATTTTCAATCCCCCCTCTTCTTCTTTTCTTCTGCTTCATGCCAAACATTCCTTCCTCATTTCTGCCCTCCAAACAATGTTCTGTCAGATTCCAAGTTCACAATTGAAAAACTCAAAGAGACACACAAGAGAGACACCTCCTGATGCAGAAAAAGGTAAGCAGACATTGATATCTGACCATGCCTCACAGACACAACTTTTCTAACCCAATTGCTCAATGCACAGTTCAAATTGCAGGAAATAGTAACATGTGCAAAACAACAGCAAGCCACCGAAATATAAATCACAAAAAGAAGATAGGAGCACTGCAAAAAAAAACTTGATCAACTGCATGCAGTTGACATGCAGCATTCTCCAGCCAAGCTTCCATCCAAACTCCACATGTTGTACTATGTGGAATTTTTGACACAGTCACTGTGCATAAAAGCTTGGTTGAATCAATTTTGGAGCATGGTTGGAGTAATAACAGAAGCTTCCTGGGACTTTCTGCATGTCAACTGCAGGCAGTTGAGCAAGTTTTTTTTTCAGTGCAGGTTGCACCAGGGCTGTTTCCATGACACTTTCATGAAAGTGCTTTCACATCACTTTCTTCTCAATGACCCATTGTTAGCTTCTGGGATGTTGGTCTGAAGTACCTTAAAAGTCAGGTTGAACTCAGGCTGAAGTTGGTTGTAACTTGTTTTGATTTCAAGCTCAGAAATCAACCTGATGTATTTCTCAAGTCAAGCTTTTATCATCCATCCAATATGAATAAGTCAGATCTTGATTTCACCTGCTCAAAAAATCTTATATATATATCTTTTTCTCATCCAATTTTTTTCTTGAAATTTTACTTGAATTCCAAAATACTGTGAAGGATCATAAAGAAAATGATGTGATTCATGCCCAAGGACTTATGTTTTGTCTTGAAATTATCATAACTCATATAAGCTATGGTCACCATTATATGACCTTGATATTCTTGTTTTATGTTGATCACATTGAGAATGTGGATAAAAGCCTTGCTAGTGAGCCTCCATCAATTTATCAATCAAAGTACATTCAAACTGTGAAAAAAATCATCCAAAATACACCATTCAGAATCAACAGGCTCAATTACTCCTGACAACCCCAATCATGGAATCTGAACAAAACCAACACAACTCTCCCAAACAATAAACATTTGGTAGCCAACCAAACCTTTGCATATATTTTAATCACCTGATTCATCTCTGCAGCTTGGATCTCAACTAACCTGACAGTGCAATTCATGATGTTACTCCAGTGGGAAATCTGAAAAAAAAAACCTTGGTTTGGGTGAGTTGGTGGCAGGTGGATCTCTCAAAAATCCACACACAACCACACACACTACAGCTTGGAAGGCCAACAAAGTATACTCTGCAGGCCTACCCTCTTTTTTTCCTCCTTGGAAGACGAGTCACACCCGTTGCCACTCTCCCCCCAAGCCTGTCTTCAAATCTGCCAAGGCTACTGTGTCAAGTTTTTGCCTTTGTTTATTCTTAAATGACAGAGGGGAAACCCCTCTGCCTGCAGCTGGGATCTTGTCACCATGATATACCACTGTACATCATGGTTACAAGGCAGACTTACAGCCATCAGCACAAATGCTTTGTATAATCATAAAAGGAGTGAATCCTGTGACAGCAGAAGATGTGTTTGGGCCATTATTTTCTGAGCTGCTTGTTTTGGTGATAGATGCCTTGCGGGGCTGTAAACAAGCCCACACTTTTGCTTCTGTCAGCCACCCCTTCATGCCATGCTTTATAAGGCACTACATCGTCGTCTCCTATGCCCTGAACTCACCTGGTAATTAGCCCTGCAATCCCTCCATCATTCTCACTTCAGAAACAGGCGCTCATCGACACTCTGAGACCCGCATCAGAATATATAGAAAAACAAGAAGATAACTATTATAACTCAATTTGTATATAATCAAGAGAAAGAAACAAAAGACAATGTCTGTTAGGATGGATATATATATATATATATATATATATCTTTTGAATGAGGGATTCTTGCTGACTGGACAATAAGGGTGTGTATGTGTTTTGGTTGGATGAGAAGGGCATGGAAGCTGGAGGATGTCTACATCAAACAAGAGAGGAAGCATACAAGCTAACTGATGCCAAAAGAAAGCATGATTAAATGTGCAACTAGGTGGGGGGGCTATTCGCAGTCAGGGTTCTATCTATTTATATATGTCTGGTAGCAAGATGAGAGCTAGTATCAATGGAATAAATATATGTATAGATATGGTGAACTAATTGTATATGGATAGTTGACAGGATGATTAATGGAGATCATGAGGAGACAAAGATATTGAGACTAGCAAATTAATCAAGGTGGTGATTTTATTTTTACTTTAAAAACAAGCTGTAATCAGGGGGTGGAAAAAAACAACAACAAAGTGCCGAGGCCTTAAGTTGGTATGGCTTGTCGTTTGGGCAATAGGAATAGGGGGTTTTTAGTTGGTAGGAGGTCTTGACCTGAGTCCAACACTACCGGCAACAGTGTGCGTAAATTGCATTTCCCCTCTACAAAAAAAAAAAAAAAAAAAAAAAAAAAAAAAAAAAAAAAAAACACCTGAAAGCTTGTCACGTCTACCCTGTCCACATTTCACAAGAAGAAAATCAGAACAATAGGGAGGAACTGAGAAGCTCAGATTCTTGGACTCATCATTGCTTTTCACTCAAGCCTCTATCTGTATTTAAGGTCCTTTCCCAAGATTGAAATTATGGGATTTAATGGAGGCTGCCAATAGCAAGCAGCACATCTTGAATGGTCACTGGTGCTGCTCAAACTGTTTCAGGTTAAGGTGCTGAACATGTTGTTTAATAGAACTTGAGAGTCTCCTGTATATTAAGATCTAAATTTCCATTTGAACTAGGACAAGGAGGTAATTAAAAGCTTCAGGAGCTACAACAAAAGTTTGTAAGTCTGGAAATGAAGTGACACATCAAATATTTTCAGAACTGCATGTTGGTTGGGTTGCCCAATATCATCACATCCAATCCAGCCCATCTCATCACCTGATGTGCAACTGCCAAAAATGAGCTTGATTAAATGAAAGATGAATGAAACCAAGCAGAGGCTTGGGGATAGGACTGAGCTGATGTATTTATGTGTGATTGACCTGATGTAGTTGGTTGAGATGTACACGACTGCTACAGTGGGTTAGTGCGGCTGTATGTTGTGTCCCTTGTGCCGGTGGAGTCATCCTCTTGCCTCCTTCGACGAATGGATCGGAGTGACGCCAAATATGTCAACAAATGCTTGGATCAATTATTGACCTACATAGACCTGCACTTTGGGGAATTCTTATTGATAGGGGATCAAAAAGAAAAAGAACAAAAAACTGTGAGAGCCATCTGGCGTGATGAGAATGCTGCGCGATAGGAATACGGTCTAAGAATTATGTACAAGTTGCCCAAGGCGGATCAAAGTGAAGCGACTTGTGGTTACGGGATTCCAGTAAGCACATGAATGATCACGAGCGTGTTGCAATTTTAGACGGGTTTAGTTCTTTCTGTGCCAGCCAGGAGTAAGATTAATAAGTAATATTCTTCGAGCGGAAAAGCGGGGACAGAGGGATTGGATAGCCCGAGCTGATGATCTCTGTGTACATACATTCATACTCGAGTTACAATACATTTTGCGCCGGGGGGGGGGAACATAACATCGGGCTCTGCCCAAGGAGCATCATGAAAATAGATGGGTGATGCTCGATCGATGCACTAAGAGCAGCGACCGATTTCTTACCGTATTAGAAGGCCCCATGAAGTGGTTGTCGGTACAATTCCGCTGGACAAGCACAAATGTTGTTCTTCGAAGGACATGCAAAGAAACGGAGAGATCGGAGTGTGCATGTAAATTTGGAGCATCCAAGCCCGGAATTGCTGGGTCTCAATATTTTGCAATTGAGGAGGGATCGGAAGTCGGATGACTTCTTCTCGCATGAAGGACACTCATCACGAGATGACCCAGCCCTCATCTGCACAGCACTCTGCTGAATGCCGGAAAGGGGAGAGAGTATTTTAGCAGCCATCCCTCCGGTCTCCTTCTAGTTCTCCCCATCCGCCATTGAAGCCTGCACTACCACATCCACATCAAGACGAAAAATAAATCTTGTCTCCATGCTTGCTTCCTCCAATACTGGACTGCTCCCTCTTGTAGTCATCCTGTTCACTAGTGTAGCCTGGTTGGCTGGCGGGACACTAGGTCAAATCAGCTGCAACCCAGGAGAAGTAGTGAACAGGGGAGAATGTGAACGGTAATACTTGGTCTTCCCCTATTCATCCCCCACGACGACGTTCAGCCGTGTGATTTGTAGTCATCAGCTTCCTCATCCTTCCTGTGTTACATCTCACCACCAGAGCCATCTCCCAAATTGTCTATGAGAAACCGGGAAACACTCTCGATAGAGTCTCGAGCAGGTTTGCAAAACTATCAGGGAACTGCACGGTATGTTTTTGTATCAGGTTGACTTAAAAATATTCAAAACTTCAGGGCGCTGCCCCTATGTGATGACTGAGACTGACTTCTACCATTCGACAGATATTCGTTTCGAACTCTAACCTGAAGAAAGTGTCAGTCTCTTTCTCTTATATCAACGACAGAAAACAAAAACTTGCATCAGTCCGGTGTCAGGGTCGTCTCATCTTTTCTTGGACACTATTTACATCATCATAGGACCAAGCAGCAAATTGAAGGTACCTTCAAGAAAATATTCGACCAATGCCAACCGCTAGTTCAGTACCAGTTTTTTTGATGATTGCCGAAGACGATACTGCCGATTTAATACTGAAGGAATTAAAACGTCATACTTTTTGTCAACATGTCGACGATGATGATCGATTACCAAACGAAACAAATATAATATGTAGGCGGGACAGAATTTCTCAGCGGATGGCCCCTTCCTGCAGACGCAAGACCATCGTCTGGAGCACGATACGGACTATTTCCCACCACAGAACTTGACCTGTGGCCTCAACACCAACGCACCGCTCACAGCAGATCAGGATTGTCAGGAGTAAGTCTTGCATCATAGATAAATGCCGTCCATCTGATTTTCATACTTGCGTTCTCTTTTCTCTCTGGGAAAACCCCAGTGCCTACAACAGCATCCTTGTTGATGGCAAGGGCCGCTTGGTGGGTGATAGACGTCAACAGACGGGCTACATCATCAAGACTTCCAAAACCTGTACCGTCAGTTCCGCCCCTCCTATCCAGTCTGTAGTCTGTCTCGAATTGTCTGTGCAATCTCATGGCTGTCTTGCTTGATCACTCTGGATTTAACATCAACCGCTTCACAACCACTTGTAGGTCCTTGTCTACACCACCGACGGCTCCTCAATCATCGTGTAGGTTTCATCAAAGGAATCCTGCCCCACCTTTGGCTGATCCAACCTGTCTCAATTCTCATGGGATAAAAAAAAAAAAAAACAGGAAAAAGAGCGAGCTGGAATCTGTCGTTTCCAAGGCCATCAAGCAATGTAAAGGAAAGGCGAGCCAACATTCCTTGTCTCTTTACAATTATTTTAAGATACAGGAGGACTAATGATTGGTTTGTTCTGGAACAGTCGGCCGTGAAAGGCATGACCAAAGGCCTCAATGGCAATAACGGACTTCTGGTACTCAAGATCAGAAGCAGCAAACGCTGTGGTAGTCGCAGTGATTCCGAGGGCCAAGTGTGTCAATAAAAAATCAGCTTTTCAGCCACATGGACCAGACTTCCTTCATATGTAATGTTGTCTGTGATGAATACAAAACTGGTGGCTTCACAACTTAAGGCTACCAACTTTTTTTTTCAGTTGTCCTGAATGACTCGTTACGCCCAAACAAATCAAGTGTCATGTATCTACCTCAATAACAATTAGTAAAATTAAGCGCTGCCTTCACAAAAAAAACTTCTGTTTCATGTAGGGTTCTTCCTATTAACCATGCCAGCATACAAAAGTTTCAGCGTCCAGCTGACAAAGCCTCCATTCAAGGCTTACGAGGGGGTGAGTTTTGGGGAGGCCATTTTGACTCCCTCAAATGCAACTCTTTGTGACGTGACGCAAATCATAGAGAAACTCAACTCTAGTGTGACTGTGATGGTGATGGGGCAAGCAAGACCAGAGAATGGGGAACGGTTTTTGAAGGATGTATTCCGATGATCAAGGTGTTGGGGGTTCTGCTCTTTGGGTGGACATGTCACATGTGGCTCGTCATTACAAAAAAGCCAGACACCCCGAGTGGCGATTTCTGAGGTGCTCAGAATTTATTGCATTATAATTACAGTCTCTTTCTTTTTTTTTGCTTCAATCATCGTAGCCTTTCAAGTCCGGGTTCCTTTTTCGTTGAGGAACTGCGCCAAAATATAAGCAAGCGCACCCGCAAAGAAATCAAATCAATCAAGCGATCAGATTGTGAATTTTCGGAGGATCAAGGAGGAGAAGCAATGGGACGAGAAGATGGTGTGGTGTTGGTCAAGTATGATTAGCTTACGAGGGTAACTCATGGGAATGGGTTCAGGAGTGACGTAGCCAAAGTAATTACGACGGATGGGAGGGACAGTCGCGAGTAGGACGGGGCCTGGAGAAAGATGGTTTGAATGTGATGATTAGTGCGTGTAGCGAGTGTGTGTGTGTGGTGGGACAAACCGGCAGTTCCTAGGGCGATGGACCAGAAGATGGCGGGGTTTTCGTGGGCTTGATATTGCTGAATGAGAGCCAAGACCGAGGAGGGTCGTTTGGATCAGTTGAACTGGGTTTTAGCAAGGGTTGAAATGTGAGTATTTACCAGATAGCGTCGTAGTTTCTGGAACTGATTCAGTCTGATTGCGCTGGCAGAAGACATGTTGAATGTTGTGGAGGTTCGAGTTGGTTTTGTACTGAAACTGTCGACTGACACCCCATCGGGCGTAGTAGTAGTAGTGCTGAGCTGTGACAGCCTCGTGACTGGCTCAGCCTTCACTAACATGACATGGCTACGTGACACCCCTGTGAACCCCAGGCGAACCAGCTCGAGTGACAATTGTTGTCCTCCCACAGGACTGCGGCGCATCCTGAACCAAATCCATCCGCCTTTCTCCGCTGCGTGCTGCGTGGCCTCCCATCCCGACTACGTAAACACCGTTCCCTTCCACCCTCACAGTGAACCAACCACAAACGCTATATTCGCTCCATTCTTCACTCTCTTCTCGAGTCCCTCTAAGAATCATGACTTACACCATCTACGGCTTCGAAGTTAGTATCTTCCTCCTCTGCCTCATCACGGCCCCTTAAATCTCCCTTCCCTCGGAGTAGCAATCCACTAATGGCTTTTTACCCTCTCCCCATGCTATCTTCCCCGATCAATCGATCTTGATCAGCAAAACACCCGAACCCGGGTTTGCCAAATCACCGTAAGAGCTCCTTCGATCATCCTTCTTGACCACATTCCCATCCGACTTGCTAACGTCCTTTTCTTGGTTAATAATCACTACCAGGCTAAGTACGAGGGGGTTGACCTCTCACTCAGCAAGGTCCAGCCTTACGAAAAAGACGCTGGCTATCAGCCTTACCTAGCCAAATTCCCACACGCCCAAGGCAAGATCCCAGCCTTGGAAGGCCCAGGTGTGTCGATCACAGAGTGTGTGGCCATCTGCCATGTAAGATACACCGATCGCTCAAGATATTACCCAATCGAGAATGCTATCTCTGATGTGAAATCTTGTCAATAGTACCTCTCTTCCATCGCCAACAAGGCCAACTTATTAGGCAACTCCAAGGAGGAAACCGCCCAGGTACTCCAATGGATGGTTTACATTAACACCGAACTCTTTTCCGCCTTGTGCGAGCAGTACGTCAAGTTCCCGTTCTATGCTGATGCGAGCTCAATGTGTTGATATGGTGCTATTCCATCCGTAGGTTCATCTTCCTCCCCCCGGCCAGCCGCCCTTACAACAAGGCCAATGTTCTCGCAGCCGAGAAGAGAGCAAGTGGCATGCTTGAGGCCCTCGAGACGCTACTGCTTTCCCGCACCTTCCTTGTTGGAGAGAGAATCACCCTGGCCGATATCTTCCTTGCCAACCACTTGATTCGCCCCTTTGCCACCTGCCTCGATGCATCCTGGAGGGCCTGCCACCCAAACATATTTCGACACTTCAACACCATCGTCCACCAGCCCAACTTTATGGCAGTACTTGATGGTGAGCCCACCCTGACCGAGACCAAGGTCGAGTTCACTCCCCCCAAAAAAGAAAAGGCCGCACCTGCCCCCAAGTCGGAAAAGAAGAAAGAGAAGAAGGAGGATGAGGAAGACGAGCCACTGGTTCCCGCGGAACCCAAGGCCAAGCACCCTTGCGAGGAGCTCGGTCCCGCCAAGTGCTTTCCGTTCGATGAATGGAAGAGACAGTACTCTAACTCAGAATTTCCAGTGGCCATGAAATGGCTGGAGGAGCATGTTGACCTCTCTGAGTACTCGTTCTGGAAAGTTACCTACAAGGTTAGTCCGGCTGGCTACAACTTTTTTTTATTTTTTTCTATTTAAGCTGACTCGGAATTGCTTCTTTATTAGTACAATGAGGAGTTAACCCAGGTTTTCATGTCTGCCAACTTGATTGGTGGATTCCACAGTCGTTTGGAAGCTTCTCGAAAATACCTGTTTGGATCGTTCGTGATTTCATTTACTCTGTGCTTTAGGAAAGGATTGCATACTGACGTTACATTGACTGGTAGTGCTGGTGTCTATGGTAAAGCCAACGCTTCTAAGATTCAGGGAGCTTATATGATCCGAGGATCGGATTACAAGGCTGTCTTTGACGTTGCCCCTGATTGGGAGAGTTATGACTTTGAGCCACTTGACTTTAAAAAAGATAGTGAATTTATCAAGGGTTGCTGGAACTGGGATAACACGTGAGTCTTCCCTTATGTTTTTTTTTTTTTTTTCCTTTCGCTCGAGTCATGATTTCTCATTTCCGATTTTTTGTTTTTGTTTTTTAGGTTCGATGGGCTTGAGTATGCCGACGGTAAAGTGTTCAAGTAAGAGGTGCTCTAACTCCCGGCTCAAAAATCACATTCGGGTTTATTCCAGGCCACACCAAAAAAGAGAAAAAATGATGTCGTTTCTTTTTTTCTTTTTCTTTTTTCTATATGCGCAAATGAGATGATTAACTTGTGAGCACTATAATTGGTTGCATGACATTTTTGAGCTCTTTGGAAGTGACTCCCTGTTCAGTTGCCAAGTACACTGTTTCCCATGATTGTTCTCCATCCTTTTAATCAATCAATGAGTCTACTGAGCTGAGAAGCTCTCTCTGTGCCCGAGGCATTGTTAGTGGCGATGAGCAATACGGAGGCGGGCCTTGGAGATTACTATATTCGTCCGTCCGTGTTGTTATTACCCGATTACCCGATGAATCGGTGTTGACCCGGGGTGATTGACTCTTTCTTGATTTTTTTTTTTTTTTTCATTTCACGACTCTTTCCGAAAAGGGAAAATGGATTTCATCAGCACACAGCAGAACAGCCTTAGTCAGCCAATCACACGTCGTTGTACTGCAACTATCACTAACAACCGCAGACAACACCAGCCTCAACTCCAACAGTTAGATCTGCTGCAACTCATCGACCCAGCGGGTAAGAGAACAAACTTAACTAACTTAACTTAACTTAACTAACTCTATTTGTTTTTCTTTTTTCAAGTTAATGCTGCTTCTACTCTCACTCACATCAGAAACTCGCTCTTCGTTCCGCCAATGGTCAACTTTGCCACTCCAACAATAAGACTAGAAGAAGAAGAAGAAGAAGAAGAAGAACCAATAGATAACCATCCTATCTGCCCATCCAACCACACCCAATCATCACGTCGACAACAAATCAAAAGACTCGCCCAAGGAATCCGCGCATTCATCATCACTCCCATCGGAATCATCATCACTATCTATGCCATCCTCGTCGTCTTTTGGGTACGTATTCACACTCCAAAGAAAACGAAAAAGAAAAATTCACACTCTCCTATTTCATCAGGGCGCCGCATTGGTCTTGATTCTCTTGGGCTGGATCAAAATCAAACCGAAAGAAAAATACCGCATTTGGATCGAAATCTGTAGCCAAGTCCTCAACGGCTTATTCACCATCCCTGTTGAGTCCTAACTGTCTCTCTCTCTTTTTTCAGTTTGACTCATCACGTATCGCTTTTTTTCTTCAGGGGATTGGGCTGTTTCCTAGTAGGATTATCGATTCATGGAGTCAGCAAATTTTTTTTTCTTTTTTCTTTTTTGGTCAAATCATCGGAAAGCTAACTAGAATCACTTCAGATATCACCATCATCTTATACTACGCACGTGTCATATCGAAACGTCAAGGACGTAAAAACCTCGAAGATCCTAACGACCTCATCCCCCTACAACAATCGAAAGAAGATTTGAATAAACCCAAAGAAGCACCTGTTGAAGGGCAAAAACCTGTTCAAGAAGGAGAGGAACAAGCAAACCACAACAATAATGATGATATCCATCAAGAAGAGGTAACTCAAGCCCTAGAAACGGACAACCTTGAAGGTAGCTGCGGGTTAATAGACGTATGGAAGGACGACCAAGAGATTGTCCTCTACGAAAAAGAAATCAACCGACTTCGAACCGCACAAGAAAAACTATGTCATTCCCAAACTTGGTATAGACCCCATTCATCCGCCACCCATTATGTCAGTCTTGATGCTTCTATAACCTTAACAGTATTCTTACTGCCTTTCTTTCTTTCTTTTCTTTGCTTTTCTTGTTTTTTTTTTCTCTTTTTTTTTGGTGAAAGGCTTTTCCAATCAGTTGGGCTTTGGTCATTATGCTTCTCAACCTCGGCAATTCTCTCTTTCAGGCCGCCTTATGCGCCGTAATGTGGGGCTTGAGATACGACACTCGACCTGCCGTAAGCTGAGCTTGATCTATAAAAATAAAAATAAAAATGCTGATATGAGGAATTGACTAATGGTGTGCTATATCCAGTGGACTACTGCCACCTTCATGGCCTGTTCGTTTTCCTGTGGGATTACCAGGTAAAAATTCCCAAACTAGATTACAATATAATCCATGACTCTGTTTGTGAGAGAGATTGTGTTTGTTTGTTTCTAGTGGATTGCTGATCTGGAGGATTGGACTACGGACGTTGAAGACAAAGAAAGTGATTTGCGAGGCATCGAATGTCTTACGGCCAACGCGGAAGGACAAGCTACGACGGAAAAGGGTGGAAGGGAGTTTTGAGGTGGTGAACCGGATCAAGCAGCGAACAAGGCCGGCGGTGCATCACCAGCACTACCAACCACCCCGGCCGCACCACCAGCGGAAACGTTCCTCCCTCGTCGTCCGTCTTAGTTCTGAGACAGACCCCCAGCCGCCGTCTGGCCCACTCCCCCGCAGCCACCCTCCCCTCCGCACTCCACCCTCCTCCTCCCTCGTTGTCCATCTCAGCCACAACTCCCCCCCTCATATCAGAGACCCCCCTTCCATCAGACCTCCCTCCCCCAATCTCGAGTACGAAACCGTCAGCCTCGTGCCCTCCCCTCCTCCCCATAAACCCCCTAAACTCCACCTTCCCATCCACCTACACCATCGCGAACCTCTCCACAATCTCGATCATCTTCCTCCTTCTTGACCTTCTCTTGGATGTGTATGTGTGTGCGTACATACTCGTGATTTTTTACTGGATTTCCTTCTCTCCTTATGGTTCTTAATTTTTTTTTTTTTTTCAAAAGAAAGGCAGTGTTTTTTTTGTCGTGCATCCTTGTTGTCATCATCACCATCACCATTATCATCATTATCCTCGATACTAATACCTTCTCTCTCTCAGACATATCCTTTCTGACTAGTTCTTCGATCTCTAGTTATCGTGCATGTGCTCGTACCCTCTTACTCACTACCTTGATGGTTGCACATATTTGGTGCTTGTATACTCGTATCGTTTTGTGTTTTTTTTTTTTTGTTGAGACCTCAGCCGTCGTGTTTTCTTTTTTTTCTTTGGACTTTTCTCTAACTTTTGTCTCGTTTTTCTTTCGAATCTTATTCTTCTTCTTCTTTGCAGACATGTTTTTTTTCATTATGTTGTTGTTTTAGTCTTATATAAAAAAAGAAGTCGGGTTGTGTTTTTTTTCTTTTTTTCTTTTTGTCATGGATTTATCATTGATGTCCGCTTCTTTACCATCAGCAAGAGGATACACACACACACATACAAAACCTTCGCCCCAGAAACAATTGCCTTATTTCGTTTTTTTTTTTGTTTGCTGGCCAGCTTGTCCGAAATTTAACAGTCAGTTGAGTTGTTTAAAAGATATTAACTTTTCAATAATTTGATTACGCTAACAAAGGCCGGCACACTAAACAAGAAACATTAGAGACATGAAATCAGGAGAAA
>LAVV01009646.1:1683-14062 GCA_001263375.1 Puccinia sorghi
GAGAAAGTCATTACAAGACTAGTGACTAAGGCCAATTAGGCATGCATAGTTTGAAATGTAATTACATGATTAACTACTCACAGACTAAATTGTAGACCAGATTAGATGACCAAAGAAAGGAAAGAAAGAAGAGGTGAAAGAGGTGAGAGTTGAAAATTCAACAGTTTTAAGTTCAATGAAGGATCCATCTCTTGTGTTGAGGGTTACAGGATCAACTAGTTACACAAAAAAGGAAATCAGTTGGCCACATATATCAAGGTTAGAAAAGAGTAAAGAAATCAGAAAACTTACCATGTTACAAGAGCTGTACTAAGGGTCTGATTCAAGTGGGATGTTGGTGTGTGTGGTGTGTTGAAGTTGATGATGAGTTGGAGTGATCAGGAGGGGATCCAGTTGATCCATTGGATTTTGTGTATTCAAAATGATATTAAAACATTTTTCAACATTTTATGACTTGTGGGTTAAAAATATGGTGTCAAACGTCTTTAATGTGAACCTGGCTATTCAATACTGGGATTAAATATCAGGTAGCCAAGTTTTACCCAGATGGTCTGAATGGAACTCCAGGGGGCAGTTATTCCTGAATCCTTCCCAATGTTGGAGTTAACAGTGCTAATCCATGCAAAATTAAGTGCAACAGATCATGTGGTTACTCTTATTAATTCAAGTATTGTCTTTCTCATGAAACTTGGATAGAAAAAAAATCTTGAATTATGGATTTGGCCAATTTGAGTTTGGGATTTTACCACTCAAATTGTTTTCTGCCCAATTTAATAATACAAAATTAAATTCATTTATTGAGTTTTTCTTTGATGGTCCACATGAACACCTTGAACCAAAAACATTGACAGTCAAGAATCCAAGAATGGTGGCACTGGGCATCAATCTGTTCCAGTTCCCACCACCCTCATTGCATTTCAACTATCACAAAGGGACCCCTCAAGTAGTAATTAAGGTAATGTGATTTAATTTAGCTAACTTGTTTTTTGTTTTGTTGCTTACAGAACAGCCAAATGATTGTCTGTTTGACTAATTTCAATCTCTTATATTTGAAGACTGTGTGGAACTTGAAGGCACTCACCTTGCCAAAGACCTTCAAAATAGGTTTTTCCTGCTGGATCAACTAGTTATGTGGATTTCATAGAGAAGGTTGCATTGGAATCCAACAATCAGTTCACTAGTGCCAGTCCTCTCATCCAAGATGCCACCAGAGCTGGCACCCCACCAATTGAATGGCTTGTTTACCTTCTGTGTTCACCCTCACTACCCCAGTTCACCAAAGATTTGGGTTATCACACCTCCAATTCCGCATTGTTTAAGTACTGGATTGATTCAGAAGCCAACTTGGGGAAGGATGTAGTAATAGTACACCCGGGCTTACAACTGAGGATGGAATCCCCTGGTGTTGTCAAACCTTGAGCTACTGCCGCAGCTGAAGCCCAAAACCATGTGATGACAGTCAAGGCTGCTTGGAATGCCTCCTTGTCCAGGCTTCATATCCAAGATAATTCTAACAATTCTGATGTTGAATTCTTGCCTAGTGTTTTCAAAGATTCTGTTAACTTTCACATGGAAAAGCTGTACAAACAGCATCTCCCAAACAAAAAAATACAACACTGAATTTCTGGTGTTCATCAAACCTTGCAATCCCAATCAATACATCCTCTTGACCATTGGTGCTATATGGATGTGGGCTTGTGCTCTGGTGAGTCCACATTGTTTCATTCTTGGAAGTGAAATCCACTAATTCTCTTGCATTTCATATGTTGCTTTTATTTTTAAACTAATATTATTGTTTTGATCTTCTGTGATGTAAAACACTGAGAGAAATATTTAAGAAACACTGAAAATTTAAAAATGCCTTCCTCTTGATAGCCACAGTGATCATAGACACTGTGGCAAAAATTTTTGGTCATTGTTTCTATAAAGACTTGAGGAATGGTCCATTGGGGGTCTAAGGTACGAGTAAACTCTTGAGTACTTTGGAGCTTACTCTTGATGGAAGCAAATCCGAGCTCAATTGGATTGAGCTTGGGACAATATGGCGGCAGGTAGGTTGTGTGTACTGGTGTGGCTTGGCAGATACGTTTGACTTACCTGCCTTGGTGTATTGCTGCGTTGTCTAACACCAGCACTGAATTCTTACCTGGAAGGATTCATTTGAGGAATCTACAAAGTTCATGTATTAGCAGAATGAAAAAAAAAATGTTGATAAGATAGTATGACACGGCTCACCAAGTCATACTCCAAGAATTTTTCAAATTTAGTTTTGTTGAATGTGTACATTGTTGTAGTCAGCACCACAACCCCAATGGAGATGGCTGGCATCAAGCTTATGCGATTGGGGTTCTGGTTTGTTATGAATCTTGCAGTTGGGGTTCCTTGAGTAGAGCCAGTGAATGTTTGCAAGAGGTCTCTCTATTGCAAAAACAAACTCTCATCTTTTTTCCAATTGAAAAAAGAAGTTTCTTTTTTCCCCAAAAAAGCAAGACACACCTGTAAAAAAAACAAGCCAATTGGCTGGAAAGAGGTGCGCTTGTTTGATGAATGTGTATTTTGCCACCAACGATTTGAAGTTTTGGTCTTCTTGAGCATGATGGATAACCTGTTGACAAGGTTGTGGTGGATGGTTTGGATACTGAGAAGTGTTCCACATGAATCATAGAGATACATTTCACTGAAGAATAATCTGGACCGTCTGCACCAACTCAATAGGGGGTGTCAAATATGACCAAATCCACATTTAAAACCTGTCAATTAGAATTTTCAATAAAAATCCACTTTTGGGGATTTTGATCTTCTTTACATGCATTTCCATGGTTTTTAAAATGGTGGATTTTTGAAAAACAGTTGATTAAATGATTGTGGATTTGGTCATATTTCATACCCCCTAATGACAAAGTCAATCTCCGCACTAGTGAGCGTTACAATTGGTCCACAGGTTGAGTAGGTTTCTAGGTTGCGTACCACACATTTGGTCTGCTTGAATAAGTCCATCCAAGGCTTCAATAGAGATGGAATAAGTTGCATATGGACTCCTGGTATTGGCCGTTAACTGAGATTTGTACCACCGAGATCTTGATAGCTGGTGCGTATAATTGGAAGAGTATTGTGGGAAGATGGGGGAATTTGTGTTGAAAAAATTTGATTCTGATTGTTGGGCTGGTGGTGGATTCAAGTGTGGACTGGGATGCAAGCCAATAGCAGAGCTGTGTAGAGACAGTAGCTCAAGTTTGGTCGGAGAGTTGTGGTAATCTTCAAGTGTTCTTGTAGCCACGAGGCAGGGTGGAAGTGTAAATCATAAGAGTGAATATGAATATGGAAACAAAATAAATCCCATAGAGAGCTGGAAAGATGTCTATTTATACAAATTAGGGGGTATTAAATATGACCAAACCCACAATTATTTAATCAACTGTTTTTCAAAAAATCCACCATTTTAAAAACCATGGAAATGCATGTAAAGAAGATCAAAATTCCCAAAAGTGGAATTTTGTTGAAAATTCTAATTGACTGGTTTTAATGGTGGATTTATTGTGTACATGCGTCAAGAATTGTGATAAGGAATTATGGAATAAGAACAAAACAACAAAATATATAAACCCATAAACCAAATCAGAAAACAAAACTGAAACAAGAAATTTTTAAAAATTTTAGTTTTCGGGGTTTCCGCCGTGGAGTTGACAGGAGTGTGTTCAAGGTTCATGAGAAAGACAATTATGTTTATGAGTGGAATATCAAAATTACTTGGAGGCATTTCAAGCCTACTTATTACAGCTGTGCAACTACTCACACATCCTTGGATGATGACCAACCTTTCAACGCGGATGTCCCTTTTCCTCATCCGTGCCCATCCTCGTCAGCTGGGTCCTCTGGTTTTTTAAAAAAAGCTTGCTCACCCGGGCCCCTCGCACCGCACAGCAGCAATCATCCAAGTAATTTGCTCTCAGACACTTGTTGGCTCTTGTTGGGTGGGAAGCTAGTTACATGTTCTTTCTAAACCATTCTCAAGCAGATTTTTGACAGTTGCTTTTACAAGACAAGTCTCGTGAATTTGTAGCTGTCTCTCTAGATTTAAAATGATAGTTTCACTTTGCTACTCAACCCTCTCCCTCCTCTGTCTACTCTCCGCCGCCGCACACATCCCCATGAGTAGCAGTATTAGTGACTCCGATCAGGAACAGCTCTCGTTCCTCTTCCCGAATAATAACCTCACCGCTACTTTCACTAGTTCCCATTTCCATCTTACCTTGCTCGAATCCCAACGTCAGGCTGGTCAGTCAATCCTTGTTTTTCGTCTCTTACTTTCTTGTTAACTTTCGCTCACTTTATATTCTAGCCATCCATGCTAGGGAATTAATCCATTACAGTTCAGTCCTTTTTCCTTTCCCTCCCCCTCTTTATGGCCTTGAATTAATCTTGATTCAATATTATAATAGGATCTGAAGGGATTGGGACACTGATAAGTACTTGTAAGTTTGTTTATATATATAAAGTGTGACAATAAATAATATAGCGTCTACTTGTTTAATAGATGGGGATGATGAACCGGATGAGAGTTTGAAGTCGCACCCGATTGGCCTACAAGAGTATTTTGCGGCCTATCCTGATGGAGACTTGGTATTACTGGTGTTACCGATTTCGCCGATCTACCGGAATATACTGATGGATGCACGAAGAAGGGTGACACTGGCGATCAAGGACGAACTTGGGACGGTACAACGTGGGGGGATGAAGTGGTCGGCGAACCGACGACGGGTGAGTGTGATGGGAAGACTGCGGATGCTATCTGAAGAGTGGGAGCAACGGGAGGCGAAGAAGCTTTACGAAGGGATGCACCCGGACAGCAGGCTGTGGGATGGAGTGGATGGCCCGCATGGCTCCTTCTGGGCTCGACTGGCGGTGGAGAAGGTATTCTACTTTGGTGGCTTCGGCGACCGGGCGGCCATCGGCTGGATCCCTCTCGAGCTCTACCGCCATGCCGGTTTCACTCCCTCACCGGAATCCCACCGTCATGCCGTCTGCTTCCATCGAAAGGGAATCAACCTCTACTGCGATCAACCAGTTGATGATGATGACCAGCAACAAGAAGAGTTGATGCTGCAAAACCATGTTCATCATCATCATCATCATCATCACCACTACCACCACCACCATCATCATCATCATCATCATCATTACCAAAATCAGTCCTCCATTGAGTGGTCGGAGTCGGAGGATGATGACCATCCCAGCATGTTGTAATATATTTGATTTCAAGCGCAGAGTTGTTAAGTAAAAAAAGAAAAGAAAATTTTATATAAATAGTGCCCTTTAAAAAATAAAAATCAATTTTCAGAAATAAAAATCCAAAAAATGAAAAACTTGTTGCGAACAACAACAAACACAAATCAACAAATCACTCAGAAATTTAACTCATTCATACAAACCTATTTCAAACCTCAATCCAACTCAATCGACTCATTCGATGCTTACTATCAACTGCGACAACAGCGAACCAGGAGCAAGACCCATCTCAAGCATCACCACATCTCAAGCCTCATACAGCAACTAAAGCATTCCCAACCAGAACAAGCTATCACTCTCTTCCACGACCTAGAAATCATCTGGAACTATCCACCAACCGATCAGGATAACCTAGCATACATCACCGCTGCAACACAGGCTCATCCTCGATCAGAATCTGAACTCGCTCAACTAGTCAGATTGGCAATCAAATACAATCTCAAAGACCAACACGAAAAATTATTAAGAGAGAAATCTATCAAGCAGTACCACGACCAACAACTCATACATGGTGCACTACTACTCATAAGCCAAGACTCACAACAATTCATCCTCAACCAACTCAACAACAACCAAAAGATACAACAACACTGGATCGAGCAGGATCTCATACAAGCACTCGCCCAACAGGACCAACTAGACCTACTCTTTCACACCCTATCTAACCTCTCCAGTTGGCATCACAATCGGGATCGCCTTATCAACCTCATCGACCGGCTTTTAAGTCACATCCCCCTCCCAATAAAAAATCATCATCCCCCTTCTCCTCACATCTTACGAATCCACTCCCTTGCCGAGCGCATTCTCCAAACCACCGGGATTGAGATCTTCAGAGATAAGCCCGAAAGACTCGCCGGTAAACTCTTTATCCGTCTCAACCCCAGTTACACCTTCGATCATGTCTGGGCCTGGTATCAACTCTCCAAGTCCCGCACCGGAGGTCGAGTCCTGGAGTCTTGTCTAATCGTCATCCTCCAATTTCGAGCCGAACTTACCCGAAAACACTCGGACCTCCTCGATCAGGTGCTCTCGGACTTCCGCGCCCTAGCGCTCGTCTCCCGCTCCCTCTCCCCCGTTGAACTGGTGGGATGTATAGAGAACATACTCTGGCTAGCGATCGAAACCAAGCGAGCCCCATTGGCATGCGCAGCGCTAGACCTAGAGCTGATCAAGTTGTTGGAGGGAAACCACACTGGGTTAATGGAGGGTGAACGGATGGTGGAGCTTTTGGGGTTGCTATTCTCGCTGGCGGAGAGCCGGGAGCAGGCCTACATGTTCTACGAGCGTCTGGCGCAGCTGGGTCGGCCCACGCCGCGCTTCTTCGAGCGACTTCTGCGCGGCTATCTGGCTCTCTGCGAGTCTCCACGTGCGACCTTGCAGGAACGACCACAAGCCCTTCCCATGCCCCGTCTCATGGCCATACTCCAGCACATGAAACACGCCGGGATCCCACCGGACAGTCAGACCTATGCTATCCTCCTCAACCACTACAGCGCTGTCGTTCGTTGTAACCCCCGCAACCTCTCGACTAGACTCCAACTGGAAAGAATCCACACCCTAATCAAGTTGGACATCAACCTCGAACCGGATCCTCAACTGATTCATCAGCTCTTTAAGGCCTTCTCCTACAACGGTCTCTACGATAAGGCCTGGGCCATCTGGGACCAGTTCTTTTCCCCACGTCCTGATGCCTTCTCCAACAATAAGAAGAAATTGACATCTATGGAGCATCTACGGAAAGTTTCTAACCCCAGCTTTGCCACTATGTTTGACCTTGCTGGCTTCGAATCTGAGCGTCATGGCGATGGTCGGCTCAATATGAAGGCCATCCAAGGGTGGAACTTTTTGCTGAACCAATCACTGCTCCGCCGGGGTTCATCGTTTCCTGGTCAGTCACCAGTGAGGACTGAAGAAGAAGAAGAAGAAGATACTAGTGAAAGAAAGATGATGGTGTGTTGTAGTTCTCTTAACAAGAACTTGTTTGATGCGTGGATCGAATGTCTCTGTCGTTCGGGGCGCATAGAAGAAGCTTGCATGTTGGTCTTCCCTCCCGCCCATGCTCCTAAGGAGGGGGAGGATTGCATGGTGGATGATGATGAGTCCCAGAGTTCTTCTCGCAGTGTTGAGGAGGTTTACATGGTGACCAAGCAGTTCGTCGATCAACGCACCCTGTCGCTCTTGCTTCGTTTCGCCAAACGTCATGACTCTTCTTCTCGACACTCTCCTTCTGAGACTGTATTACGAAGGCCCAACATTGTCGCCGCTGTTCAATCTCACTTCCCTCACCTCTGGCCTGTGGTCTCTGATCAAGGTCGATTTAATTGAGGCTAAATAATCACTCTCCCACTTGTACGTTTCTTCTTCTCCCTGTCGGTGTTTTGCTTTGTTTTTAATCTCTCTTCTTTTTCTTTTTTTTTTTGTAGGCTATTTATAGAATCATAGCTCACTTTAGTAATCTTTATAATAATTGTGTTACTCCGAGTGCAAGTCTCTACGAACCAGCTGTGACGACTGTTGATATTATAAAGTTCTTCTTGATGATATTTTTCTAATCTCAATTCTTTTATTAATTAACCTGTTTACACTCTTTTTTTTTGTGCAATCTGCTACTTTCTGCTATGATGTTTTTAAACTTTGTAATTTTAGCATTCGCTCAAATATATTTAACTGGTTGGCTTAGCTTGTTGTAACCCTAAGGGGCTACCTCAGAACTCGCCGCAGCAATACTCTCACTCTCTAGGATAAAGAGAGATGTTCCTTTTCATCCTCTTTCCAGAGCTACACCCCCTATCAGATTGGAGAGTGGATTGCCGTCCAAGGCCAGGGTTACTGCGGCGAGGTCTTGGACGTGTAACCCCCTGTGGGTTACAACACCAAGTAGCTGAAACCCAACAAAAATAATAATAAAAATATTATTATAAAATGATTTCTCAACTAGAACATCCACAAACCCCATTCAACCTCACACTCGGAATCTCAATCGGACTACTCGCTTCCTTCATACAATCACTCGGACTCACAATACAACGCAAGTCTCATCTACAGAATCATTCTCTCCCTCCCTCAAGCAGGAAACCCGACTATGCACGCCCCGTCTGGCTGATCGGCTTCACCATCTACTTCACATTCAACATACTCGGCTCCATCTTCCAAATAGGAACACTCCCCCTCATCATCCTCGGACCACTCGGCGCAATCTCACTCCTATGGAACGCCATCCTTGCCAGACTCTTACTTGCCGACCGCTTCTCCATCCATCTCATCTTTGGTACACTCCTCATCGGTCTCGGTGCCCTACTCATCGGCTTATACGGCCTCCTCCCCGACCAATCCACAAGCCATGACCTCGATCAACTCATCTATCTCTACTCTCGTACACCCTTCCTCATCGAAATCGCATTCCTCATCCTCTCCCTCTCCGCCATCTGCTCCTTCGCTCATCTCTACGAATTCCGTCTCAACCAATCCCTCGAAACTATCTCCCTCCTAACCATCTCTCCTTCCCCCACTCCTCCTCCTCCTCATCATCATCATCATTCTTCTCCTGCCACTATCTCGACAAAGCATTCACCATCAAGGAAGAAACAACACCATCATTACCCAGCCTATCGTCCTCCCTCAACCACTAGTCCCACTACTCATCGTCCTCAAACTGATTCAAGTCAACCAATATCCTTATCATTTCCCCATCACCCCATCGCCATCATCGACTCTCATATCCCACTCACCCCACCTTTCACTCGTCAACATCACCCTCCGCAGCGATCTATCCATCACCCCACATTTTCTACTCTCAACCGAACCAACTCATCGGGTGCGGTACAGCTGCCAAGTGATAAGGTTGAGGGAATGGACGGCCAGGGCATGCTATCGACGCAAAAAATTGACAAAATGAAACTGCTGATCGGTATCGCCTATGGATCTACCTCCGGCACCCTCTCCGGAATCTGTCTCCTTTTCGCAAAGACTGGAGTGGAGCTGCTGATCAGAAGTATCACCGGGTCGGTGAACGAATTCTGCAAGTTCCAGACCTGGCTCATCCTCCTCGTCCTCCTCATCTCGGCCCTTCTCCAGCTCTGGTACCTCAACAAGGCCCTACGACTGGTTAACCCTACCCTGATATGTCCCCTGGCCTTCTGTTTCTATAACCTCTCAAGCATCATTAGTAGTCTGGTATATTACGACCAAGTCAAGCTCTTGAGCGCCTTTCAGGTCTTTGCCATCTCGCTCGGCACCATCATCTTACTCGGAGGCGTCTGGGTAGTCAGCATAGGAACGAGTAGCAACACTTCTTCTTCTTCTTCTTGTACCAAAAATTCATCCGAACCTGTTGTCGAGGGTCACTCGGACCGTGGCTCGGCTGTTGATGAAGATGAAGTGACGCCCCTGTTGTCGTCCTCATCGAGAATCGGAGAGAATCAGGAGGAGTTAGAAGAGGAAGAGGAGGACTCGGCTGCTGCTGCTGCGGGGATGTACACAGAAGAGCCGGTCAAGATGGACGGGTCGTCCCACTCGGAGCCCCCAAATCACCGGCCGTCCCTCTCGAACACACATCTCCAACCCCCCGAATCATCTGGCTCGTCGCACCCCCTCAGTAAACGAAGCTCGCATCCCTTCGACCAACTGATCCGTCAGTTCCTTGTCGAGGGAGAGGTCTCACCCGTGAGAGGTTTCAGCATCGGGTTGGGCGCTGCTTCTCCAGGTAAATAGTACGCACATATTCTTCCTTGAGACAAAACACTCATTTTTTTTTTGGTTGTTCTATTTCTTAGGGTTTGCTATTCGGCCAAATAATCGAGGCATGAATTTCCCCGCTGATGCCGCCTTGGCTAGGTCCAGTCTCACGTGGTCTGCCTCGGATCATGCCGACCCACGCCATTCTCGTCATCGTTCTCATTCTCAACAACGAGACCAACAGTTGTAGTAGTGATTCCTGGTTGTCGAGAGTGGGATCATGGGAGGGTTTCCTTTTTTTTTTTTAAAAAATAATCTTGATCCTTTTACTCGCACAAATCACAGACGTAAAAAAAGAAAGGAGAAGGAAGGCGTCATTGGGGAGGGGGTGCCTTCATTTTTATCTACACCTCTTCTTCTCCTCAGCCGCTGGCTATCCTCGAGATCTCTCACTGTTCCTAAGCACTCATATCAACACACTCTCTTCTCACACAAGTTCTTTTTCTTTGTCTGGTCTTGTCTGTTGGTCGTTTACATCTCCTACTTATGTATATCTCAACATGTATATTCTTCTATACATATATATATATATATATATTGGTAAATAATATTGTGTCATTGTATTGTCGTCTCTGAAGGTCATTGTTCAGTTGATTAAGCTCCTTGTTGTTGTTGTTCCTGGTGATGATCAATAATATGTAAACAATGAAGAAGAAACATGCAAAGAAACCTGGCCATTTTAAATGGGGGGAGCTGAGGTTTCAGGTCTTATGGGTAAGTGTCAGGGTGTGGGAAATGATAGTTTTTTTTTTTTTTTTTTCTTGGTAGCAATTGAGAGAAGTCATCTGTCTGAAAGTTCATCATACTGCCAGCTCCAACACTCAAATCACTTCTCCTTTCTTTCTTCTTTTCTTGTGGGAATGTGTACTATTTCTGGAGATCTGACTGTTCCATGGCGACGGGGAAATTTTGGCCTAGTTCTGGATGATAGTGTGCGCTGGAGAAAAGCTGCTCTGAACCTCTGATTTACTTGCTCCATGAATGTTTGTAGTAGCTGTTTTATCTTGAAAAGTTGTTGAGTTTTCTGGCGTTTTGTGAGGGAGAGTGGTGTGACCTAGGGTAGTTCTGTGCGCTGAATCTGAATCTGAATTGATATTTCTCTTTTTCTCCCATCTTGAGGTCCTTCTGTGTGTGCTGGTCCTGTGGAATTACCACACCGGTGGTCTCCTCCGGAGGGGAGTCTTGAAGGGATCCCTCCCCCACTGAATCAGCTTCAGCGGCAGATTGAGCTCCTGAGGCATTGGCTCATTCCGCAGTCTGACCTTCCTTTTACTTCCCACCATTTGCTCCAACCCGTGCCAGATGCCATGTTGTCCCGTCCCGCACTCTGTGAAGTCCAAAACCAAAAGCTTGCGCTTTGCTCAAAAGTGTGGCACAGGGTAGGGTTTTTACAATGGTAGTAGATACCCTCGACGGTGCACAATTACTTACTTCTACTCTTTTGGCCTCTGCCCCACCAATGATATCCCTCCTCCCCCCTTTTCTCCCCTTTTAACCACCCGCACCACCCCCGCTATAATTCCACTGATGCCTGAAATACAAATCATGGAATTTAGGCTCACGTATGTGGCACGAGGTAGGGTTTTTACAACAGTAGTAGATACCCCTAGCATTGCACAATTGGGAGGACTTACTTCTACACTTAAAGCCTCCGCCCCATTGTTCTGATTCCCTCCACATGTCATCCCCTTTTCCTCCTCACTCATCTCCACCCTCCGCCACCACCTCTCGTCACCCGCTGCGCCCGACTCAAACCCCAAAACAGAACCCTGGAATTGCAAGCTTCAAAACAGACGCTCACAAGTGTGGCACAGGGTAGGGTTTCAAAAATGGTAGTAGCTACCCGCAGCGGTGCACAATTGAGAGGACTTACTTTTGGTCTCTATGCCTCCACCCCACAGATCTTCTTCGCCAACTCCCACCTACTCCTTAGGAGTCAACCGTCCACAACCAGCCGGAGCTGCGTCAATGCGGACCGATCAGCTGACTCCAAAAAACCCCACTTCAAGGGGGCCTCACCCTTCTCCCCTCTCCGCTCCTCCTCTTCGCCCACTTGAGCCCTGCCACTCTCTTCCCAGTTCCTGCTCCCCGGTTGACAGATGGTTGTCCCAAACCTAACACTGCGAGAATCCATCACAGAGAGAATCTCCTCTCTCCAGGCCAAGTCATAGCGTAACCCAGCCCAAAAAGGGAACAGTAACAGCCTGCCCAAGACAACCTCCGACACCTGAACCAACAAGAAGGAAACCCACCTCTTTGTTATGATCCTGTAACCCCCTCTGGGACTTGCCAGGGGTTTCCCAACTGGGGGATTATCTCCAGTCTCCACACCTTTGTATATCCCCCAGTTAGCAATCTA
>LAVV01009657.1:34823-49164 GCA_001263375.1 Puccinia sorghi
CACAGTGACTGTGCATCAAAGCTTGGTTGAATCACTTTTGGAGAATGGTTGGAGTAACAGAAGCTTCCTGGGACTTTCTGCATGTCAACTTCAGGCAGTTGAGCAAGTTTTTTTTTCAGTGTTACACGCTCCCCAACAAATCAACAAAAAATCTCTTTCTTATCTCCTTCAATTCTTGGAACTTGGCCCAAATAGATCTCCTGAGCCCAGTGTACTTTGAACTTGGAAGACCACCATTGAAAACACATATGAACTTTACAATATTTTTATCAACCAAAATATAACTGCCGTCAAAAATACAAGGAAGATTTTTGGAATAACAGATTCTCACCAGCAGAATTAAAAACAAGGATTTTAACTCTGTAGGAAGATGATATCACTAAATTATTGAATCCTTTTCTAAAACTCCAAGTTTATTTCTCCTTGATCCTCTCCTGCTTTCCAATTTCTAATCGCTGATTATTGATTTTCATTTACTCTATTTTATGATGCAGGCTTTGATGGTTGCAAGGAAACACCCATGGAGATATTGCATCTTTTTCTCCTTGGGTTTGTTAAGTATTTAGTTAGAGATTTCATTACAAAAATCAAGAAGCCAAAAGAAAAGAAGAAGCTAGCAGAATTGATGGGGCGCTTCCAATCATTCAACACCAACTCCTTGAATATCTCACTTTTGAAGCCAAGCTACCCGATCAACCACTCACAATCTCTGGTTTGCAAGTGCCAACCTATCAAAGTGAACTCAAACAAAATATTCAATTCTTCATAAGTCACATTATCAAATTCACCACCCAATGGATCAATAAGCCTCAATTCCAAATTCTATTACATCTCCCTTGTTCAATTCTTGAATTTGGGCCAGCTTTTTTCTAGTGAGAAATTTGAGTCCTACAATGGCGTCCTGCGGAACTCTTCTACCCATTCAAAAAAACAAGCACCGGGAAGAGATATTGCGGTATAATTTTCAAACTATCAGTCCTTGAACTTTCTATTATCTGGAGGTGTCATGTATGATAAAACAAAAAACAAAACAAAACAAAAAAAAACTTCAAAATGCTCATCACAGATGTTGGACTTCTTCAACAAAAATCTGACCATCCAAAAGTCCATTGGTTATAATCCAGAACTTTCCTTTCCAGTCAAAAAATATACTTTTGAAAAGACATTGACTTCAAAGTTACATGAACTTCCTATTCTGGAATCCTTATCCCTTAAATTTCCCACCAGCAAAATTCATCAAATATCTGCTTTACAATTGTACCGCCATGAGGAAGTCAACAAATCATACTTTTTTTTGGCGAGTTTGAGTATTTATTTTTCTTTTTTCCGCTTACTCATTTGTTCTTAATTGGGATCTGCATCAAGATAAAGATAAATTCCAACAGAGTATGTTGGCTTCGTTTGCTCAATCTGGAATGCAGGGGGATGTTTCTTTGTTCATGTCAGCAAGATGGAATGGCAGCTCAATGTTGACCTATTTTACATCATGAGACCATTTATCAAGACCTCAGAAGTACATTTTCAAGTAGGTAGCAAAGAATCAATGTTTTTTTTTTTTGGAACTGATTGATCATACTCATCATTCCAATTACCTGTAGGATATCAAGTCAACCTTGAACCTACAACATGATTGTCACCAAGGCAAGTGCCAAGTTACAAAGACCAGAAGCACCAGGATTGAGCGGCTCAACACAACGATAAAGATGCCGGAAGTTCAACATCAAGATGAGACCTTCTTCATACGTAATTCTGCATCCTTGCATGCACCAGAAGACCATCACATATTAGCTGATTTACCTCACAACATTTTGTGTCCAAACAAGTGGCTTGAAATCGCAAATCTTGGTTTGAGTCGCTGAGGTGTAATTGAGGCTCCCGCGGCCAACACTGCCAACGTTGTTGAGGATAGCCCTCCTGAGACACCAGCAGAAACACCAGACAGAGAAACTACTCGATTTTCATAAGATTTTGATGAAATTCCTTACATCTAATATTTCTTTCCTCATGATTGATTTGTGATCATTCAGCATGTTCTGTTTTTTTTCTTTTTTTTTCTTTTTCCGGAAAGGGAATGTAGAAACTGTCCCATCAACAGTTCCCAGAATTTTTGATGGGAAATTTTGCCCTCAAGTCAACTTCATTTTGACAATCCATTACACATTATACCTGAAACAGAACACACACTGTTGAGGGGACATTGTGCTCTCAAGTCAACGTCATGTTGACGATTCATTACTTATTTTCCCTGAAACAGAATACAAACTTTTGAGGGGACTGCAGTTTCCACAGTACATACTCATTGGAGGCCGCTGTCCCCTCAAAAATTTCAATTCTGTTTAGAGGACTGGATTTTCCCAAGGACAGGCAGTATTGAAACCAGCCCAGTTGGCTGGGATGGAGGAAAGAGTTTGTTGGTTGAGGGTTCCAGCAAAAATTTTGAACCCCCAACGCCACATGAGCGTCCTCCAGGTTTGGGGGACGTCTTGTTTCCCCTAGTGTTGTGCAAACATCCCAACTTGGGCCAATTGCTCCTCTGGTGTAGTGAATACATTTTTCCAAAATAAACCTAGTTATAACTAAAATCATGCTTATTTATAAATGAATAAATGAATATATTCTGGGTGATAATTTTAACTTGTCCATTCTTTATCTCTGTAAAGATTGAGAGAATACAAGAAGGATGCAGTTGAAAGATTACTTAACTTCTTTTTGATTTTTTTTGTTCAGGGAAGTATTCCAAAGACCCTATGTCAGAAATTAAATAAAAATACCTCTAAGGCATAAGTGAATAAGAAGCACTTTACCCTGCATGATATCCATGGATCTTTGAGTTTTTATTAAAATTATTTGATGTGGATTTCATACCATATGAAATTTGATAAAAATGGGATGGCAGTTTTTGAATTTGAGGAAACAAATAAACAATTTTTTTTTTAAATCATAAATTTTGTATGGATTTAAACATTGGAATGTTGAAAATCATCAAAAGAAATCATTAACCACTTCATACATAATAAATATCTTGGAATGATGTCTTAGATT
Source organism: Puccinia sorghi (assembly GCA_001263375.1). Lineage (NCBI taxonomy): Eukaryota > Fungi > Basidiomycota > Pucciniomycetes > Pucciniales > Pucciniaceae > Puccinia > Puccinia sorghi. The sequence goes on from LAVV01009657.1 coordinate 37,866, forward strand.
GGAAAAACAGTAGGTTATTCTATCATTTGGGTGTGGGTGTAAAATTCTTTTTCTTCAACATCAAATGACCCCCCTGCATTAGTAGGAAGTGTTGAAAACTTTAAAGATGGGGAAATTACCACTTTTCAGAACAGAACCAAACTCTTCTCAAATATGGGTGAATTCATTTTCTCAGGAATGAATAATTAGAAAGATACAGTTTAAAGATTCTTCATTGAGAATATTTCTAGAATTTGGATTATTAATTTTTGAACAAAACATGAAAATTTGGTTTTTACCCTCTCCTAAAAGCAAAATTGACACAAATTGCTTGAAAAAAACATATTTCAATTCCTAATTGACTAGCACCTCCTTCTTTAGTTTTTATTTCTCCAAGGTTTATGAATTTTTCAGCAAACAGTATATTTTGAAACTTAGAGGACATCATGATCATTTATTATTATTTGTATTGTATCACCATAAAGTTTGGTCTGAAATTAAAATAATATTTTCCAAAATGTTTTCTATCGAAAGTAAATTGCTAAGCATGGCGGGCTTAGTATGTGCTTACCAGATGTCATGCAAAGTTTACCATCATGTTTCTTGACACAGAATACTGGGCTTGAGTAGCTGGAAGTTGATTGTTTGTAGAGTTTAGTCCTGACTCATTCTCTGACTAGCTCAATATACTCATCCTTAATTGCTGCTGGAATTGATATAGGTTTCTTCTGCTATGGTGTGTGTTTGATTACCGGAATGACATAGGGAAGTCCATACGAGTGTTTGAGAAGTCCTCTTTCCGCTGGACAGAATGCCAGAGAGTTTTGTCAAATTACAATTAAGTGTCTGAAGAGCTTCAACTCTTCTTGTGAGAGCCATCCTTCTGGTCCAAAGTTGACAACTCCTAGACTTGCCTCCGTTACCTTTGCTGTTGGTTGAAATTCTGGTGGGTGTGGAGTAAGTGGAGTTTTATATGGATCTCTAGAAAGAGGTGGTCTCTGAAGTGGTTGGTTGATTGACTGAGGCATTGGTTGATTTAAAGGTCGGACCTTCTTGTCCACAGGCTTATACTGTGTCATACACCAGAGGTTATCTTCTTTCCAATTGTTGCAAAGATCCTGCTGAAATGTTGTCCCTAGGCCATTGGCAAGTAAGTGGTCCATCCTTATATCCTTGTCGTCAGTTTGATGATTTTTCTTTTTCTAATTGAGTCAACCTGTAATCAGGTTGATCTTGCTCTGCTTTTTTTGAGACTCATGAGTTTCTGTTTTTGGTGGTTTTTCAATGTTTTTGGGGATTTTCTGTTTTGTGTACTGATAAAAAAGATTGAGAATTTTAGGGAAAAGAACTATGAGATAAAGAAACTTTCTGATGGAAAATAAAAGTAAGTTGATATAAATCTTCTTGAATTTAGTGTTAATGGAACTATCTTTGATTTAGAGAAATAACGTTTTAACCCAGCTGAGCTTCTTTTCAGGCATCCTAGAACATTCCTTAGTTACTGGGTCCTTAGGTTTATTCTTTTCCAGAATGCCTTAATTCATAAAAAATTCTGATCTGGTTCTTGATTGGGAATATTGCAGGGGTGTGAGCTTAGATCCTTAAGCTGATACCATCCCTTCCCTTGGCCAATTTTAGCAATAGGAACAGTGATTTGTCACCCAATGTTGCCTTGGAATGAGAGTAACTCTCTGGCTCCTTGGTGGGGACTCAGGGGTTCCTTGGGGTGCTTCTGGGCGTCTTGCAGTGCCTGGCAGGGCTCTGGGGGCGAGGACCTAGGGGTGGACCAAGGTGGTGGCGGCGTCAGGGGGTTGTGCGAAGGGGAAAGGGACGGGGGGGCTGCGAATTGGTCTACTGGCGGTGGTGGTGGCGGAGGGGCGGCGGCAGGGCCATGCTAGGGTGGTAGGGTAGCAAGGGTCAGTCGCCGGGCATGGTGAGCAGCCGGCGGCGGCTCTAGTGGGTAGGAGGGTAGCAGGGGTATTCAGAGAAAGCACTTGCATGTGAGTTCCATGGAAAAATCCCTGGTGATTGGCCTTTTTGGTCATCTAGGTGTCACACATTAGCTTTTACAGGTGTTATCACAACCTGTATAATACGATTCATAGGTGATATGTGATGAATTTGTTTTGAATTTTTGAGGTCATTTATTCTTTATTGGATAGTCCAGAGTGCAGTCGTAATCAAAAAAGAAAGGTTGTCCAAGGATACATTCTTGCGCTTGAGGAGAGACAAAGAGATTTACTGGTCCAGTGAATCGTCCAATGCTGATGTTGCAATTTTCCACAACTCCCTTGATGTTGCAGCGCTCTCCGCCAATTCCTCGCATAGGTATGTCCACCTCAACTTTGAAAATGAAGTCAAAGCAGGTAGTTTGAATGCCATCTCTGCCTAATTCCATTTCTTCAAAATAAATCTGAATCATTGTTGAGGGAAGGAAAAGGAAGGCTTGTGCCTTTCTCTCACAAAGTCTCATTGGTCAATGATTTGGAGAAGTATTGGTTGTCCTCCTCACCTGGTGAGCAATACACTTTGTATTGGTCCTGAGAAAAGGAATACCAACACCTATCTTTCATGTTCATCAATGACCAATTGGTCTCATNCAAAACATGAAAATTTGGTTATTTCCCTCTTCTAAAAGCAAAATTGACACAAATTTTGTGAAAAAAAAACAGATTAAAATTCCTAATTGAATAGCACCTCCTTATCTAATTTTTATGGCTTTCCTGTATAGATTTCATACAGGTTTTGTGAATGGAGATGATGAGGTGGAAAAATAATTTGAGATTATATTAATTTCAGTGATAATTTCAGAATTGAGCCTGGGATTCTTAATGTAAAAAAAAAACTGAATAATCAAATTTTGAAGGTTCAGATTCTTCACCCAGAAAGAAATTAATTGAAAACATCTTACTTGATGTACAATTTACCTTGCCAAAAACTATTTCCCATGAGTTTTATCATCTCAGATTGAGATTTTCCAGCACTTCTGGGGTGTTCAAAAAATTGAGCAATCATAATTTTAAATGTGGTGCTCAAATAAATGATTAATAAAACAATTCAGGTTCATGGGCACCATGGTACCATAATATCGTATTTCACCAATCCAAAATCAAGGGTGAAACAATTGTAATTGACATTAAAAACATCTTCAAAGGTACTAAGGTGTAGGATGTGGCAAATTTGCTGCTAGGCTCTCAATTTTATGTGGGATATAACTTCTTTTGGGAAGCCAAAGTGATGGCCATAAAGTACAATCTTGACGCACACTTTCAGCATTTCCATTCTTTACCTCATTATGGCAAAGCATTGCAAGACTGGACCTGGAATGCGAATGGGATTGAGTAAAAACTTTCCAAGAGATTTAGATTCATTGGTGATTTCAATGTTATTGTTCATGAAAATAAATCAAAGGCCTCAAGCACATGGAAAATGGTGCTTTATTGAAAGAATACAAAAACAGTGAGTCCAATTATGCCTTGAAGGCTTCTTGAATGTTGCTTCATTTCATCATCAATTCATAGTAAGAATTTTTATTCATAAAAAAACTATTCTCAATCTTCTCCTCATAAATTTGTGGATCTGAATCCTTTAGTCATACAATTTTCTGTGACTTCTCATGAAAAAAGTGAAAAATCTACTGTGGATGAATTCCCCAAGGGCAACAAATTCTTCTTCCTTGAAAAATTAATTGATGGTACACCTGGGCAGGTGATTGGAAACTCTAATGATAAGCTTGATTTGCACATAATGTTATTTAAAGATTCTCTTATTTACAATGTGGGTTCTCTATTGATATTTATATCTGCTGGTGGCAGACTTGTTTTCCCCAAATGAAATAACACGGTTTGATACAATTACAGAAGATTTCTTGGTGGAGCATAAATCAATGAAGGTGAAGCAAGCCATCATTAAAAAAAAATTGAGATTGCAATCTTTCAAGCTGTGCAGCTGTGTCACCATGGTCAGGGATCACAGAACTGTGTGTATGAGCGCTATGAGGGTTGTGCTTGGGATCAATAATAAGCTGATGGAAATCATCTTTGACACACCCTTCATTGGTGGAACAAGCTTAATGCTTTAGGGAAACCATTCACCACCCCAAAAAGGGAGGCAATGTGTGAAGATTGCCGTGCTGTCACCAGTGTATAACACTACAATAAATCCACTGCTACACCCAAGAAACCCCTCAAACATGGGATATACACATTTGTAACCTCTGCCTCTGAACATGAAAAAGGCCCTTACTTGTAGTTTTGTGGATTTAACAACAGGTTTATAACTGAGTTACACTACTGTAAGAAGGGAGTTAATAATGTGAAATACCTAGTTAAGAGAAATTCATTTATCAAGGCAACATACAATCATTGCCTTCCCTTTTGGGGTGGTGATTATTGGGACCCAGCCCCTCCCTCAATTATACAGGTGGGTCACACTAATTTATGTGTGTAAATTAGTGTCATCCACCTGCCAGTTATTATGTATACTGGAGAGGTTTTTCTTATTCTTCTTTTCAAATAATCATGTGCAATGTGGAATGAAATGCATTTATTGATTTGAAAAGCAATGTACACCATGGCACCTTGAGATTGGAAGCTCAAATTCAGGCCAAATGCAGCAATTTTTATAATTGTTGGAATTTCTTCTTCTTCTATTCATCCCTAAACTCCCTTTTCTCTTCTCCATCATTTATTTCACCTCAATCATTGTGGTAGTCAAGATTCTTAGCAGCATGATAGTAATGAGACATCACAGTCCTGTATCCTATGGGCCTGTGTCTAGTAGTTATTATCAATTCATTCTAGTCTCAAGGAATGGTCTCATTTATTGTTTGTTTGTGATTTTATTCATTGTGTTTCTTTATTCATTTTATGAACCACAACTTGATCAGCTTGTACTTAGTTTATATCAGTAGCATAGATAAACGCAATTTCATCATTGGTTCTTCTCCCTCTTTTTCCGCACCATCCTGAGCCAATCCGGCAACTCTCTTTGAGTTTTCCGCCCTTTAAACTTAATACTCTTCATTCAATTCTCTTACAACTTCAAGCCAGAAAGCGTAAAATTTAACAAGAATCAACACAAGTGGGGAAAATTGGGAGCATCTTATTGCCAGAAGGTCTGATTTAGCTAGTTAGGAGAATGAGAATGGAATATCAATAAGAAAACTCCCCTAGGAATCACTGAGGATGATCACGGTGATGTTGCTGAAGGGATTCAAAGACCTTCAATTTGTGGGTACACCATCTCACCAATTGATAGGCCTTGAATTCCTTCTGCCACGTCACCTGGTTGTACAGGGATACCCAGAGAGACACACAAAAACCTATGCAATGGCCAGCTGCCTCCAAGGTAACCAACCGCTGGGTGACCCAGGCCTTCAGTCCACAAACTGGCCAGGCAGCTAATAATCAACTTTGCCAACAAGATGGGGAATCTCTCCACCAAGCCCACTGTCAGTTTCCTCTTGTCCAGCTTGAATCCCACCACAATCACCAACACCATAAATTCCAACCCATCTTGCACCCGCTCCTCCATATCCAAACAAGATTTTGTCTCTCAACAGGATCAGAACCAATCAATTATCCCCATAAACATTCCCTTAATTGACCTCTTGGAGAGCTGCAAGCCAAATTGTCTGCAACCGCTTCTGAAGAAAGGTCCCCATGATCTTGTTGAATATGTTCTCAAACACTCTCAGATCAAGTGCTTGGCAGAGACAGTGGATATGGCTAGCCATTACCTGATCAAGTCAGATAGTAATTATTGGTGCCAGTCAACAAATCATGCATTCATCCCCACAAGGAGAGTATCATTGCAGATGTTATGATCAATCTTCAATATTTCAATCACCTTGAGCGTTTTTCTGGAACTAATAGAGGTCAATTACTTGATAGGTTTATTGTGACCTTTGTTACTATGGAAATGAGCTTTCATTGGACCAAAGGTATTTTGGATCTGAGAAAAATATGCAGCACAAGATGTGAAACATGATTTTTCCACTGGCAGAAATGGCCAAGCGCATTTTCTCAATTGAAGTGGCTATTGAGGAGCTTGGGAATTGCCACCAAGATGTAGAATACCATTTATGATTTGAAACACCATTTCCAAAGTCTGCAAGAACTACAAAGTGTCAAGTGAAAGTAACCAATTTCTAGTGAGCTGATTGTTAAAAATACACTACAATTTTTCATAAAGTCCAATACTAAACAACTCAACAACTTTTTAGCCAAAAAATTAATATTATCTCATAAGAAAAATAAATAATAATCCAGATCAAATACAACAGATTTCATGGCATTCAATTCTTCTTTTATTTTTCACAGACACTCTTTTTTTAGCTTGAATTTAGCTTGATAAAACCAGAAGAATTCAATAATGTTCAATTTCAAAGTGTTGATATGGCCTAAAAATGGGAAAATATGTTTTTAGTCCCAACCATGCGTTTATTCCTCAAGATCAATCATTGAAACTTAGTTCTGAATGGATTACATTACACTTCTTCTTCTAATGAAGGTGGGTTAAGATGGGGTTAGCTTCTGTTTTAGTTGAATTTGATATGCACATGGATTCTCCATTTGTTGGGAGCTATATCAGCATGTTTTCATGTTTTTTTATGTAAAACTTATGAATACTTACTGCAATATTCTATGAACCCTGGTGTTCCTCATAATTAATTAAATAAATTAGGAGGACTCAATTGTCATATTGATGTAATTAATAATTTATGACTAATTGCTTTCACATCACATGGGAATTAATTAGAATATAGCTGCATTAATTCATGACATAATTGCACTGCCTTGTTCACTCTGTATGAGCTTTGAGCACTTCAGAGATCTCCACAATGGTGAGGCATCCCTGAATATATATAAGCCCTTGATTATTCTGGGATTTATCCACAGTAATCAAAGTCCCTCAGAAAGTGCATTTAGCCTTCAGATATTATTGTCAACAATTCACAAGGTTTTCCACCAATCATCTCTACAGCTTTGATTAGTGTTCTTGCCACTGGAATACCTTTTTTCCATCCCATCTACATTAGCAATGGTCTTCCCTGAACAATTCTGTAGTGACTTATACAAGTCCTGAGTGCCCCTGTACTACTTCTTCAGTTGTTCAAAGGGTCATGTTGTCTCCAGTCACATCCAACTATCCAGTGCAGCATCCATGCTTTCACCATTTTTTCTCAAGAAAAAAAAGTTGGCTAGCAGAAAAGACAAACTACTATTGAATTGAGCCATCAAGCTAGTTCAATTTCAACCTCCTGGAGTTCTTTGTAAGAAGTAGCAAGCATTTCTGGGCCTGTTGAACTTGGATATATCTAGGCAACACAAGCTGCATGATTCTTTTGTCCTGAGTAACTTTCCAAAAATCAGAATAGTGATTTACACTCTGCAATGAGTCCCACTTATTGCATGGTGGCAAGAATGGTCTGCAAGTGAATATCTGGAAACATGTCTGGTATTCCTAGTCATCCTGTATACTTCACATGTGCCCAATGTGTCCCAGGGCAAAATGTAACGGATTCAGGGGGTTTTCAAGCAGCTCAGATGAGGAGATGCTGAGGTATTGATGAAGTTTAGGGAACGTGGGTGAGAGGTCTATATTGGCACAAATAAGCTTCAAGATGGTTCAAATGGGCATAGAATAAGAACAGGGTGACTATTGGCAGTGATGTGAGAAAGATTGAGAAAGGGTTGATTTGGATGTTATCGGTTGAGTCAAGAAAAGGGGATTTCTTGAGCTCGATTCTGGCCTGTGGCCGCTCAACATTCCCTCCGGACCAGGCAGTGGCGGATGTTTGCAGTTGCTTGTACTCCTACCGCCAATCGCAGAGGAGGGAGCCAACTTGATCGCGGCTGGGCGAGGGTAGCACTGGGGTTGGGGATCGCTGACAGGCTTGAATTTCGGGGCTGGATATTTGGGCGGGGATGGCTTTTCACGTTTGTCGGATGACTTTCTTTTGGGTAGCCTTTTGGAGGTAGTTGATGCTGATTTGAAGTTTTCTGGCAAAACGGGGACGTTTAAATTCTTGCTTCTCACTCTCATCCTCAAGCCCTGTTGGACAAGGAATTGGGAGATGTCGGTAGATTCCTGCATGCCAGGGAAATTTTTGGCAGCGAAGACTTGAAATCTTTCGCTCATGGTTGATTGACGATGGAAGACCTTTCTATCCACGATCTCGTATCTTTTCACAGAATCAGGGACCGTTTCATCATAAGCTTTCGATTGGGAATTTTCATCACGGAGTAGCAAGGGAGAAAGGAAGTTTTAACCAACACGCTGAACTTTAACCGATAGCTTCCCTCTACCCTTACCCCAAAGTCGTGAAACACGAAGTAGTGTCCTTCCGGCAGCCCCGGTTTATCGTCTGTCGGCGCTTTGCTTTCTCGCAGCTGGAACACGGATGACACCATGCTGCCCACCATATATGACTTGTTCGATTGAGGGATCGCGTACAGTTCATTGAAGGGTGGATTGGCTTCACATAGCGTGGCGAAGCACATGAGGTAGGGCGAACGTAACAAGGTAAGGTCAACGCTCGCTTGGCTCTGATTTCGTGAGTGAGAGACCTCGAATTTCAAGACAGGCGGAGGATCGATTGGTCGACTGGTATTCATCCAACGGAGATGAGTTCGTCTTTTATCCGAGTGCAGTGATGATTTCAGAAGGCCCAACCACGCACCGATCTGCCTTTTCTCCACTTCCAACCATCCGAGCCTGGCGAGGTTGCTGTAGAACCGTCAACGAGTACTTGCTAGAATTTGATCAAATAACAAAGGGTGAGTGATTTTCGGAGAACATTCTTACACCAGCAGCTCGAACAACAGCGAGAAACAGGCCCGGGTGATAGAACTGGAGCTTACTCTTCCTTGCGTACAGGAGTCTCGTTGCGGTATGAAAGAGCATAATTGTAAGCAGGCTCCTTGGTAGAGGTTGGATAGATAGGCGGGGTAGGCTGAGCAGTAGCAGCTGGATGGGAGGCAAGGTAAGAATCCACATGTCTTGGGGCTTGCATGGCTCTAGGTAGAATAGGGCACTGGGGATTAGTGACAGGATGATATTTCTACTAAGTTCTGATGACGAGAAGGATGGTGTGGTGGTGGGGACTGAGAAATGCATCCTGCTGCCTAGACTCTAGAGGCAACGTGAGTGTACAGCTCCCTCTGGGCCTTGTTCGCAGGGTGTTCCGGTGGATTGGAGTTTGGAATTCTTGATTCAATACATATTTCTGTTCATTTGATGCGAAAATTTAGATTACGCCCTCAAATGCGTGTACAATTCAAATGCAGCGCTTTAATTTCATACATGCTTCTCAGCAAGGTTTGAACACTCGGTGGAACCTACCGATCCATAGTTTGGCATGGGCTGGATTCCTGGAATGCTATTGATATCGAGTCTTATCGAGATTGTACAAAATGTGTCCTTCCGAACAGATGAAAGTTTGAAACAGCGAAACCCATCATACGGGTAGCGGCCAGGCCTTTCCGAAAGGCTTTATAGCCTCCAGCTGAGTGGATGATCGTGATGCTCGCGAAGTTGGAGAGTTCAGCCGGCCTGGCTTCAGCCACATTTATGCAATTGTAGGTTCGCCGTACAAGTCTCAGGGGATCCCCAACAACAGTACAGGCACTGGCAGAACATTGCGCAAGATGCCCGAGCCGCAAACCCCATGATCGAGAGGCTCAGTATCGCCCTGGGGAATTTGAGCTGAGAATGAGGGGTGAGAATGCTTTTCCAGCCATCAAACCTCAAATAGTGGTTCAGCTTATGCTAGGTAGACTCTTTGTTTTTCGTGTAAGATTGGTATTGTGGTATTCAAAATTGGGGCTTAAAATCATAAAATTTGACTCATATCAGTGTAAGAGTGCGCTGTTGACTCTTCACTGTTCATTCTGGAGGGACCAGTACAAGGCGCGGGAGCCAGGCAGAGAGCTTCTAGGACCAACTGTGGGATGGATTGCTAGCACCGGAGAGGGAAGAACTCTCTTAAGTACAACTATAAAGTAGTAGAAAAGGAAGAGAGGAAAGAGTGAATGGAAGGTCTACTACCTAGCCCCGGAGAGGGAAGAACTCTACCAAGCTAGGGGGAGGGGAGAGCTAAGAATAAATACATTGGTCAGGCTAAGATTATGTCATATGTGACATCCTGGTGAAGTCCACAGGAGGGGGCTTCACAATCAGTGTTATGTGTTGTGACAGGTCCCCTGCGCAAATTTTTGTGTGAAAGCGGCTTATAATTTCAAGTCCAAAATTTCAATACCATATTAGGGGGGTTCACAACAGCTGATTCGAGATATTTTCCTAATATGCTGTTCTTGGTTGAATACAAGGAAACCAATGATCTTGTTGATTCAGCAATGGGCTTTTGGACAGTACCTAACTTGGGCAAGATACTTGCACCAAACATCCCAACCAACCAATTGATCCTTAATATGATATTTGAAGATGAAGGTCCTCTCACGGAATGCTTATCAGCTGACTTGTCTTGCCATTACTTGGATGCACGCCAACCAGGGATGTTTCAGGATGAATAAGACTTGGCGGAACTATTTAGGTCACGTGATGTTATGAGCTTGTAACCCCCTCTGGGACTTGCCAGGGGTGTCCCCAACTGGGGGATTATCTTGAGCCCCTGCACCTTTGTACAGTGGCTTATCATAAAGATTGGCCACCCAAGTAATTTAATTAATTTTAATTAATTTTAATGATTGAGACCAATGGAAGAAAAGAAATAAATATAAAAATTGAACTTCAACACATCCAAGATGCTGGTGACTCGTAAACAACACTCTCCACCCGAGCTCAAAGGTTGAATCATTGGTCTTTCTGAAGCAGGGGTGGCTCCATCAGCCATCTCCAAGAAGCTGGGTATAGCTTGTTCAACGGTGCAAGGAATCATATACTGGTTTTCAAAGTGCGGGACTGTTTTTCCAACTCCCAAGCCAGGGCGGCCTTGGAAGACTAGCAATTGGGATCTTGGACAGCTAGGCTCCATCCTTGAGGAGAACCCAAGACTGAGGATGGCCAATGTGACGGAGCAACTGGCCACTCCAATCTCAACCATAACTGGCCACTCCAATCTCAACCAAAACTGCATGGCACTAAGCTCATGAGCTGGGATTTAAAAATTGTGTCACCACAAAGAAGCCCTTCCTCACGGAAAAGCACAAATCTCTCGGACTGAGATTTGTGAATGAGCACAAGGGGTTAACTGTCAAAGATGGGAAGAAGGTCCTGTGGACCAATGAATCACCAGGACCAATCAATGATCACCAGATGACAAGTGAAATTAGGCTACTGAATTGATTCAATTCAG
>LAVV01009657.1:49607-61985 GCA_001263375.1 Puccinia sorghi
GGCTACTGAATTGATTCAATTCAGTAGCCTCATGTCACCTGTCATCAGGTGCTTATTGATTGGTCCTGGTGAATCATCCTTTGAGATTGGGAATAACTCAAAAGCGATCTCCCCTTCATGACCTGACCAAGAAAGATACCAAGTTTGACTGGACACCAGCATTCCAGTCCGTGATTGGGGACCTCAAAATTTCCTTCATCTCCGCACCAATCTTGAGGATTGTTGACACGTACTGTCCTTTTGTTTTAGAGTGTGACTGCTCTGACTTGACATTGGGTGCTGTTCTGTCCCAAGTCTGCCCAAAGGAAAACCTCCTCCACCCTGTTGCCTACTTGTCCCGATAACTCATCAAAAGCGGAATGCAACTACACAATTTTTGAGAAGGATCTGTTTTCAATTTTTTCTTTGTTCAAGAAGTGGAGACATTACCTGGAGGGTGACCCGCACCAACTCCATGCCATTGTATAAAATGACCACTGCAACCTTCAAAACTTCATGACCACAAAGGAGCTCACCCGCCACCAAGGTAGATGGGCTGGAATTCTGGGATGCTTTGACTTCAAAATTGTTTTCCGACCTGCCTGTGAAGCCATTCAACCTGACGCCTTGTCCCACCAAGCAGACCTAGCACCGGACAGGGAAGAAAGCTATATTTTATGGAAAATACACCAGCCTGACAACATCCACCCTGACACATTCACTTCCATTGCTGAATTTGATCCTTGTTTCATTGATGAATCTGTTGGCCTGGATAACACCGACTATTGGTTTGACGTTGACTTCCTTAGTAGAAAAGATACCCGTGTTTTAGATCCCATTTCAGCTTTAAAACTACATGAAAATCCTGATATCACCAAGGGGAGAACTTGGTGGTTATTATTTTTATTTGTTTATTATTTTTGGAAGATCTTTTTTTTTTTGAAGATTCATTTATTTATTTTTTCTTTCTTTCTTCATGGTGTTTATTTGAGTTTTAAAATCTGAATAAAATATGAGGCCATGCACTGAAAAAAACAATTGCTCAACTGCCCGCAGTTGACATGCAGAAAGTCCCAAGAAGCTTCTGTTTTTATTCCAACCTTTCTCCACGAGTGATTGAACCAAGCTTTGATGCAGAGTCACTGTGCATACTGCACATTGACTGTGACAAAACATCTACATATTCAAAAAGGTGGAGTTTGGATGACAGCTTGGCTGGAGCGTGCTGCATGTCAACTGCAGGCAGTTGAGCAAGTTTTTTTCTCAGTGAATCATATTGAACAGCTTTTTCAAAGGCGGCCCAGTGTGTGCCTTGGAAAAGGCCTTGCCTGTTTTGTGGCAAATTCTGGGCCTCTGAAAAGAAGAGGAGTTAATTCCTGTTGATCAGCTGAGAAAAATCAAGAGACAAGAAGTAATTCCTTGAGAAAAGAGGATTAAAATAAACTTTTATATTATTATACTGTTTCATGATTTGAAGAAAAAAAAAATATTTAAGAATATTGTGAGGGAAAGATTTGAAATTTCAACACCTTCTCCTTTTCCACACCCCTACCATGTGCTCCACAAATCTATAATCTTTTTTGATTTCTTTCTTCATCACTTTCTTGTTTTTCTTGTTTTTCTTGATTTTCTTCTATTTTTTTTTTTTCAATTTTCAATTCAAGTAGTTCTGGTTTAACTTTCTTGTCTCCAATTTCCACAGCGCTTTTCATGTTTCAGGGGGCCATTTTATTTTCAGCAAGGGGTTTTGGTTTTTTTTGGGTGTGGGTGGGGGTGTTTTGGGTGGGCTGAATTTTTTTCCTGGTGGTTGGGGGTCAAGCCCCAGCGGGTCTGATACAAGGTTTTAATTGGATCCCCTGGGGGAGCCAGGGGTTGTGGGATTTCCCCTGTTTTTTATTTGGGAGGGACCCCCACTCCAAAAGGCGGAATTGTAGTTGCAACCCCCAAAACATTTCCAGACTAGTTTCTGGGGGTCTTAATGTGCACCAGACAGGATACTGGGGTTTCTGCAAACCCCAAAGCTTGGTTGAAAATTTTGGGGTTCACAAATCCTGCCCCCTTTTTATATTTTTTTCATATTTTTCTGACATCATATTTGTATTTCATTTTATTAATTTATTAATTTATCTTTCATCTTGATACTATGTTAGCTTATCTAAGCATAGTTGTCAGCTGGCTACTATGTTAGAGCCAACTAACAAAAATAAAAATAAATTAAATTACCATAAAAAATCTCAGTGTAAAGAAAAATTATCAAAAAGAAATATTGTTTTAGAAAAATCACATTAAAAAGCATTTACAAAAATATAAACTCGTCAAAAACCACATATGAAATATATCAGACAGGTTGCAACAGTTGTAATACATATAGAAGATAAGGTGAGACACCTGGAATCCCAAAAAGGCCAATCCAGCGTCATAACAACCAAATGTGATCTAATACTAAGCCCAAATAACTACTACAAAGTTGTTTGACAATCAGCAAAGCCCCTAGAAACACCAGAAAGCCCCTATTGGGATCAGAGTGGCAGAAGGGCTTTGCCTGAAACCTGGAAACATGTAACCAGGAATATTACTTTGAGCCATAGCAAATCCAGAATAAGCTAGACTACAACCAAAAATAAGTAATACATATCTTTAAATAGCCCAAACAGGAGTAACCATGAGCTAAGAGGTTTAGCTTAGACCAAAAATGGTGAAACCCTGGCTAGGCACTAGTAAGGCTAATAAAACCCAACAGAGCCAAGCCAGGCTTACCAGGCCAAAGAAAGGGACTTGGAAAGAATTGAAATTCCCCATAAGTTCCACAGAATTAATATATAAGCAGGCCATCCTTGCCCCATAATTAATTTCCCAGCTTCATACAAGTTAAACCAGAAGTCAGCATTTTTCAGTTCCACCTGTTACCAACAAGCCAGAAACTCAACGGACCTCATTTCTACTTGTCTGAATCTCCCCTTCCATACCCTTCAACCTTTTTGAGCCTTTGGAAAAGTCCCTTTACTAGTGATTAAATAACACTTCTCTGAAATCTCCACCTTTTCTCTTCTACTGGGATCAAAACCATCCCTGTCCAACAGGCCCCATTTTCTTTGTCCAAAGGTATCTAAGTCCTCTGAACTCTTGGCAAGACCCATTTAAGAGGGATCCAAACCACCCCTGTCCCACAGGCCCCTCTGGAAAATTCATAATAAGATACTTTTTATCTTATTATTCATTTTTGCCTATTCTTCTTTATTACTTCCAATATCATTGGGTACCACCCCAAAACCCCTATTCTCATCTTCCAAAACAGCCTAAGAGGAGTCCTCTCCTTGTTTTTTGTTATATTTTTCACCTCCTGTGGCTAGAAGGATTTATCCTTGGGTGCAGGCAGTGACAATAGTAGCAAGCTAAAAGTGGTCTTGAAGGGGTCATATCATACCTTCTTCTCTTATTATTAAGGTATGAGGTTTTCAGAAGTATGGATTGAATCTCCATTCATGAAAAGGAGGGTTGTGGAGTGACAAAATCTGACATTATTTCCTAAACTAAAACCAGACTATAAATGGAAGAGAGTTAGATACAAAGATACAATAGATTAGGAAAGAAATAGATAAATAGGAAAGGAAATGATTGCCACAAGAGATCAATAAGATTGATAGAGAACAACTGAGGATCTAGTATAATGGGGGAGAACACAGGAGACTGAATGTGGATAAGGTAGAAGTGATTAGTAAAGAAAGAGAAGTCAGAATAAAATAAAAAGAAGTTCTGTAGTGAGTTCTCACCAAGTGGAGAGCAATGCCAAGCCTGTAAAACAGATGACGGAAAGGAAATGAGGTTAAGTTTAGAGAGATTAAGAAGGTTTTGAAGTGGAGTAGAATAGTCAAGATTGACAAAGTTGAGAGAGAAAGTGAGATTAAGTTTTGTGGAGTGGGAGAAAAAGAAGTGGGGTTAAGATTAAGATATTGATGGTATTTAATATTGATTTTTGAACTCAATTCCACATAAAATCATAAATTTCTTTGAAAATTTCAAGAAGTGTTCCTAGTGAAGGGACTCACCAACTTTCATGTGATTCACAAGCTGGTCTGGTTGGAGTTATGATTTCATGTAGAATGCAGTTCAAAAATCAGTTTTGAATTACATAATTGGGGATCAGGATTAAGGAGCAGATAGGAATAGGGAGGAGTGGAGCAATTACCTCATCAAAGGAGAAAAGGAAATTTTAGAGGAGATTTATTGCAAGATTTCAAAACAGAGTGTAATTTCTGCAATTATGAGTCCTTCAGCAAGACGTGTATGAGTGAGTCTGAATAAGAAATAAGGCAAGTTTCCAAAGGATCTGGGGATGGCAATACACTATCATGATATGTAATCAATTTGAATGATGCTTTGACTGAGAAAAATATGCTAAATCATGTTCCACAATTGTTAAAAAATCAGCCCCAAGAAACATTCATGGCCAGTCAGTCCCATTGAAATCAGGGTCTACACATACCAGTGCAGCAAGAAAACCCTGAGAGGAGACATGATAAAGCTACTGAATATTGGATTTCAAAAATCTGAGGGCCACACTTGTCAGGGTGCCATGGGTCTACTGAATTAAAATGATTCAGGTTACATAACATGTATTATTCCCCTAATATTTTGGATGGTGAAGCAGCAGGAAGAATGAGGTGGGTATTCATGTTAAAACAGCTTTGGAGGGGTACATTTCTGCCAAATGTGTAACCCTGTTCATTGCTGTCCCTCCCCCATTGGGGAGGCAAGACTATGGTGCACTTGAGTAGCAAATTTAGAACATTTTTACAAAACCTTTTTAAAACTCAAAAGAAAAAAAAGAAAAAAAAAAAAAAAAAAAAAAAAAAAAAAAAAAAAAAAAAAAAGTGGTGGGTTTGATTTTCTTACTTTCATCAGGGAGGCAAACTTTTTCAATTGATGGGATGCATGTGTGGGTGCTGTGGGATTCCTGTATTTTCATCAGTCCTGAACAACTTAGGCAAGATCATTGTTATGCAGAATCCAGTTTTCCTCAATTGAAAAGAAAGGAAGAAAGAAAAAAAAATTGATTCAGATCCACTAGAAAGCCATACTGCAACCATTCATCACCCACTGTGATATGATGACACTGGATGTCTCAATGCCTCTCACAAGTTTGGAAAACCCCAATTTTGAAAAGGACATAGATTCAATACCAAAGAACCAATGAAGTCCTGCCACCTATATCAGTAAGGATATGGGAGTCAAGCACAGCAGACACAGACTTGGCCTCCAGCCGCTTCTGATTGACAGAAACATGATGATCTCACTCCCCATCCAGCCTCATTCTTTGATAGTCACCATCCTAATCATCAAACAAATAGATTTTCCTTTTTTCTCACTATCTGAAAGTTTGATTGTCTACACAAATAAGAATCTTCCCAGTAAAGGAGTATCAAATACGACCAAACCCACAATTATGTAATTGACAGGTTTTCAAAAATCCACCATTTTTGAAACATGTTAGTTGTTCACCCATCAACTCTTAGAGCCTATTTATGAAGAATTTTATTTATTAATAATGGACTGGTTTCTAAGTGCGGATTTGGTATATTTAATACCCCCTAATGCACCATCAGGGAAAGAGAAAGAGAGCTTGTATGTGTGTGTATGTGCGGGGGGGAAGGTAGGTAGGTAGGTCAAGCATCCAAGCTGATGATGGTCCAGCGTGTATCACGACGGGTCGTGAGGGGGACCTCACATGGCCCGGCCTTTGAGCTCGAGTTAGAAGAAGAAGACGGCGAGTCCCACCGTGCGTTACGTTGAGGCTGGAGGTTTTCCACCTGCAGACACCCATCACGAAAAAAAAAAAAAAATGGAGGGAGGGAGCGTCAACGAAACACTTTCTCGTCCCTAAAACAAACACACGCCTGGATCAGGGTGATGGGGTGCGGTGGGGATGGAAGAACATACCCAATAGCGCGACCCCTCTTTGAAGAACCCATCCGGAAGCCGCGAGAGGTCTTGGACAGATAGCTGGCCCAGGAGGGACGGCCTTGAGGGGCTCTTCTTCTTGAAAGACTGAAAGTCGCGGAAATTGACGACCTGCACGTTTCGCGTCCTTCTGAGCGGAACTCGCTCCTTCAAAAGGAACATCAATCGTTATTTCCAAAAAAAAAATAATCCCTCTTGAATAAGAGGGCGCCTACATTTAACTTTCTTTGGAGCTCCTCAGACCCGGTGCTGCGGAACGACTCATATCGGCGTTGGACGGCATGGCGAAGCTGGATCATTCTCTCCATCGGCAGCGATTGGAGCTCTTTAGGCAGCACCTCGCCCTCGATCAAATTATCGCAGAGATCATCTGCTGCAGTCACAATCATAAAACAGAGGCGTGGCATATAAGTATCCACTCGATTGCCACATTCTTTCATTTTAGTTGTTCTTCCTTTTCTTGGTTCGGTGGTGCAAGGCAACACAAACCATCGAATCCAGGGTCTTCTCCATCATCTCTCATCTTCTTGTCGGCAGAGAGTCGACGGTTTTCGTCCTGTTTTGCGCCATAGATACTGCCGACAAGATGAGCGACTTCCTTGATCTTCTCGAACTCTTTCTCCTGCTCGAGCGCAATCTTAGCCGCTTCTTTTTCTCGCTCTTTCTACACGCACGCAGGTGTCCATAAATAAATTTCCAAGGAACGGATGAATGGTAAGTGATTGACATGAGGAAAAAGAGGTACATGAGCGACTAACCTCCCAAGCAACCTGAAGCTTCTGCTCTTGCGCGAGTTCCCAGCGGCCCATCCGACCCTCTTGGTCGACGAACGTCTGCGGATAGACTTTGACGATGAGGATATCCATTAGCGGGATTTTGCCGCCGTCGGGAGTGAGACTGGAGAGACTGGCGACCCAAGGCCGAGGGCGCAGGCCGAGATACTCGGCCCATCGGGCCCGGGAGGTCGCGTTGCCCTGGAGATACAACCGCATCTCCTCCTCCGCTCCTTCTTCACACGGGCCTCGTTCCTTTGCAGCGGGCTTCTTCCTTTTTTCCATCTGCTGCGACTTGGAATGACCGGTTATCGGCGCTTCGGTCGAAGCCCCGTTGATCGCAAGTTTAAACCCCACCCGGAGAGTCCCACGTTTCAAGACTCGGACCAGGACCGGGTCTAGGTGCGCTTTGATCTTGTACCATCCATCACTCAGCTCAAGTACTTCCGATGGCGGTGAGCTGCCCTTGATGGGCGAAGAGTGGGCTGGTGATCGGATGATACCTACGATGACAAGACACATCGGCATGGTGGAAGGGCAATCACTATCTAAGATTCGTTTGAGAGCTGAACGATGACCACACACAAACTCTCGCTCATAACTAAATACGAAAAAATCAATTAGCAAACTGTGGTAGTAGTTCCGTCAGATTGGAATCGGAGAAAGAGAGATGAAAAGAGACAGTACTAGCTTCCTCACCGATACTTAAGCTGCTGGACTGCATTTGAAGGATTCCAAACTCTCGACAAACAATCGGGTTGCCATCTGACCATGCCCGCCAACTTCCAGATGATCAAGCCCCAGTGATTAGCGACCCATTTCGGCGTACTACGGCCGATCACGCAGCCAGCCCGGAGGAGTTCTCCCAGTGCTTGGATGGCCCCAAAAGGCTCAGTTAGTGCATTGAAATTCCAAATAGCCGCCGACTTGGCAGTCATGTAGACCACCGACTCTGGCCTGCGTTAAAGGCCGCCATGATTATTAAGAATGACTGAGAAAAAAAAAAGATAATCCGAGAGTCCAATCGATGAATGAAAATAGCCCATGCATGTGTTACTCACACTGCAAGAGAAAGCAAATGACGGGCGGAATAGCCCTTGGGAGAAGCTAGCCATTCTGCCATGGGAATTCTTGTCGAAGTCTTTGAAAGATCGAAGACACTATGAGGCCTGCCGGATGATCCTTGTCTACCGAGTGAGGTGGGTGGATCCATGTACAACACCGAGCGCCGAGATGGATCTGTTGAGGGTGTTTCTACTTCTTGGCGAGGATGAGGGGATTCACGAGCAGGAGTAAAAAGAGGATTGAACTGGACAGAGGTGGAATGATGGACATCAAATTTCTTTTTGAAAGGGGTAATAAATGATCGAGATTCGGCGCCTTTTCCGTCATGGGAAACACGCCTGCAAGATGACTGTGGCGTCAGACCAATGTGTATTCGATTTGAGATCCTTCTCACCGGAACCGTGGTAGTATGAGAGGCAGAGGGCAGGGAAATGAGCTGGTGTGGGGAATTCTGAAGGTTGGGTCGCGGCATGCCATTGGAGAGAGTTCTGGTGGGCGTAGACATTAAAGAGGCAGCGGTAGTGGGCTGTGAAGGAATCCTTGGAAGAACTGCACCAAGTGACTCATGTAGCTTTGTTGAGAGTGTGTGGTTAGGCTGATGAGTCACTGAGCCTGCGAGGAGATCAGTTGTCGTAGCCATCTTATGATCGATGTGTGAAGAGGGCCGCAGATTCGATACGTCTGTAAGAGGGGGGCAGGAGTCATTTGTGGAACGTGCTTGCAACGCTGACGACCTTGAAGGGTTATCTAAAAGGGCTCTCGCACGTTCCACAGCGCTGACAGGAATATTTATTGGGGCACCGGAGCCCGTACTGAATAGGCCAGTAATTGATGGTTTGGACGCGTCAAACTTATTGATCGGGGGATCCATTGAAGAGTGGTCTGACGAGGGATGCTCTTGATGTTGGGGACTAGGTGTTGGGGCGAGAGAGCCGCTGTCATCCTCCTGAGATTTGTGCGCGCTCGTTTTAATGGGAGAAGCGTTTGGTGAGAAGGGTAGCTGTGAAGATTTCTGAATCTTGGCTGGAGATTTTCGAGACACAAAACATGACGTGAAATGATGGTTAAACTCGGATATGAATTTCAAGGGGAAACGCACCTCTGTGTGAAGGACTGGGTGAGTCGGGCTCTTTGTCGTGTGGTTTGGGGAAAGGGGATAGATGAGTAGTGTTACAGATATCTAGAGCTTTCTTCATGGACTCCCTGGAAGGCGCTGCAACCGAGTTTCCTCGGGCTGTCTGGAAGCCAAAAACTGGACAAGCAGGATTCCCATCGGACGGGAGGGCTTTCTGATACCCACAAAAAGCAGGACGAGCTGTTAGAGTGTGATCTCTGCGGCAGAGGCAAGGAAAAATCAGATGCTAGAAAATTACCTCCTCAGCAGAAATATCCATCGGGAACGGCAGTCCAGCCCCAGTCTGGAACAGTGAGGATAACGCACGACGAGGTTTTGATAAGGCAGGCTCATAAAGACGTGTCTCGGAAATCTCAGAAGAATTGTGAGTGGGAGGATTAGCAGTGTTGGGTGCGATCGAAGCCGGGGTTAAAGGGGCTGCAGACGGTTGTCTAGAAGGAGAGATGTTGGGTTGAAGGGATGGGGAGGTGATCGGCTTCTGAATTTCCAATGGAAAGGGTTGGCCAGCACCAGTTGAAAATAGAGAGGAGACGTTTCTCTTGAGCCTGCCAGAGATTGGAGATGGATCAGGATTTGATTGGAGATGAGGGCTTGAGCTCGGGCCGTTTGGATTGACCTCCTTGACCGAGCTTGGCTGGTGATTTGGCGATAATATGACCTTCTCGCTCTGGGGCTTACCCACGTGTTCATTTGATTCACCAGGAATTTCAGACGAGGGTTTGGCTTGGTCGAGTATGATTTTTGAGGTGCTGGGTTGACTAGTGTCGACATTTGAAGTTTCGAGTTCCTCAAGGGCGTCGAGCTCCTCTTGTTCGTAATCGCTCCAGATGTCGTACTGGCTGATCTCGAGGTCATTTTCTGATGCTTCGACTGTTAATTGGTGTTCTTGCGAGCGCGGCTCGGCCAATGGGTTCAAGCTTTGTTCTTGATCTGCTTGACTGTGACTTTTGGACGGCTGAAAAACTGAATCCGGAGGAGGATCCTGAGTATTTATCGGCTGCTTGGGATATGAAGTTCCGCCGGCTCGGTCTTGAAGAATCGGGCTTCCATTTGGTTCTGAGGTTTGCGAGGGACTGGTGACTGCGCAAGATGGGTTGTCAGTAGAGATGTACCACAACGGGTTACAAGTCCAACGAGAAAGCACACCTTCTGTGACTTCCTGGAGACCTTCCTGCTGAGGCAGTTGTGCACTGGATGGATAAGTTTCGGAAGAGAACCTGGTACGCTTCGAAGGTCTTCTCTCGGCTGGGTTGCTGATGGTTGACATTTGGTTGTTACTCCAGCTGGAAAGAGTCAACAAGCTGTTGACCATTCTGAGCAGGACGCATACATCCAGGTGAAACCTCACTCCGCAAGTAGGCTTCACCGCGGAAACGGAAAAAACAATCGATTTTTCAAAGTACAACACTGGATCGTCAATGAGAAGAGAGAATAGAAAATACAATCTGTCCGTGGTGAGGCTAGATAAAATCAAAAAAGAAGAGAAAACGTTCGCAGAGAAGAAGAAAACCTAGCTAGAACTGAGGAAAGGTTCTCGCGACCGATCTAGCACGTCAAATTTATTCAAAGAAGAAAGGAGAATTGAGGGTCCATGTCCATCTCATTTTGGGCGACTGCTGAATGGACGCCAAGATTTGTGGAAGAATTTGGGGCAAACCAGGGGGTTTTCCCTCCGGGTGGATATGTGTGTGCACGGAAAAGACATCAGAACTCTCCATAGAAAGGTTTCCGAAGTTTGTACTGTTGAGGGGAGGGGACGAAAAAAAGAGAATTGAATGGGAGGAAGCTGGGCCAGAGGCTGAAGGAAAGCAAGATAGGATGAACGGACCTTGTAGGGGATGTTCCTACGGAGGCGGTCGGCCTGGTCAACGGGTTTCTTGAAACCAGCCCAGGAGCCGCGCCGTTGAGCCTCGTCATGGATGGACGAGTACTTAGCCGCCTGGGCACGGACAGCGTCCAGGCGACGTTCGCGCTCCTCCTCGAGGGCCGCATGCTGTTCCCGCTGCCGAAGGTACTGCGCCGTGTTCACATCCGCCGGTAAGCCTTGCGCCACTCGCGCTAACTCGTCTTCCTTCACTTCTATCTCTTCGTGGTGTGAGAAATGCGCTATGTCTTCCGGATGCACATACGCTTCCTCCTTCTGCGATTCCGGACTGTTGTGAAACATCTCTTCGTGACTGAATTCAAGCCAAAAGAGACGCGTCTCAACTAATTGAATAGAGACAAGTCAAACGGGGAGAAAAACTGACTGGAGAAAGTATTCGCCCTCTTCGTCATAATGATGACCTAGTCCAGAGATGTCATCGAATCTGGGCAAGCCATGTTGGCTGACCGCGGTAACGAACTCGCTCTTTGTGATGAGACCATCCTTATTGAGATCGAGTTTATCCATCACCTCACCCAGGATGCGTGAGGCGATCGAATTGTGATGGTCGACCGAGTCGGATTGGTCGATTGCCGTCTCGTGGTCGACGCCATAAAGCTTAAGGATCTCAGAGGCCTCCAAGATGTTATCCGAGTTAAGATC
Source organism: Puccinia sorghi (assembly GCA_001263375.1). Taxonomy (NCBI): domain Eukaryota; kingdom Fungi; phylum Basidiomycota; class Pucciniomycetes; order Pucciniales; family Pucciniaceae; genus Puccinia; species Puccinia sorghi. The sequence continues at coordinate 61,045 of LAVV01009657.1, forward strand.
GTGGAGATGGAAGGCCGATGCCAAGTCGAAGCCCTAAGAAGCGTGTGAAACAACGCGAATCATCAACGCGAGCAGGCCCACAGCGGAAAAGGGACTGGGTTGCGAGAAGGTAACGGGGGCAAACCTGAATATGATGCTCCTTGTCCATATGGTCTGTCAAAAAATCGGACGATGGTTCGACTGGACTGTCTTTGTGAGCGGAATGGCCATCGATGAGGAGGGAGAAGTAAGAAATGAGGAGGAAGATGGAAGTGGAGAAGAGGCTGGATGGGTTCATTTTGGTTTTCGTGGTCGAGGATTTGGGCCACACAACAACCAACTCACCTTTTACTTTCATTCAGCAAAGAGCCTTACATCAAAAGAAGCATTTTTATTCAAAGACGAAGCTGCTTTAGAAAACCCAAGATATATTATCAATCCTTCAACAAGAACATGTCTTGAGGGATCATTGCAGAGACTTCATCCAGAGTATTCCTTGCTGTAGAACCTTCATCAGGTTTCGTCTCAACACAACATCCGTAAATACTCAGAGGATACAAAACCAGGAGAAAATATTGGTGATAGAGCAGTCCCTTGACTAGATGAAAGGAACGGCATTGTTTCTGCCAAAGTGTTCCTCCTCAAAAAATCCAAATCCTGAGGTACAGGGAATTTTGAACACAAACTTCCCTTATGTGTTTTTACACAGTAGTAATAACAAAAATAACCAATAATCACCAATCTAATGATTATTTTTGAACTAAAAACCCCAAAAACAAGAAAATTCACTACCAACATGATTGTATCAGATTATCACATCTGACATTAAATCTGATATTACATCAGACAAAACTGGGATTGTATCTACCCAAATTCATATTGCATCTACCCAAAATGATATTGCATCTACCATAAGGGATATTGCATCTGCTTAAACAATTTAGTATCAACACATCTGACAT
>LAVV01009668.1:1199-17327 GCA_001263375.1 Puccinia sorghi
ACGAAAGAGGAATCAAGCCCGCGAAATGGCCTCGGCCGCGCAGTAAGTCTTGCTCCCAACAAACTTGCTGTCTTTTTTTCTTTTTCTTTTTCTTTTTCTTTTTCTTTTTCTTTTTCTTTTTCTTTTTTTCTTTTTCTTTTTTCTTTTTAAAGAAGGGAGAGAGAGAAACATGAGGAAGTGAAAGGATAAATGAAGCCGACAGACTGTACAAGAAGAAGAAGGAAAAAAAATCCCAGTATATAAAAATGCAATGCAGCGAAGGAAGTCCAAGAAAGAAGTTGAGGCTAGGAGACTTGAAGTGACACATGCATGTCCAAGGAAGCGCAAGGTTTGAGGAGCAGTAGAGAGACGAGAGACGGAATGAAGAAGAGTCGCTTGGTGAGGTTGCGCCAAGACTGAAGTAGCCGAATTTCACCCGACAGACAGGGGACTTGGAGAGTTGAGAGTGTGGTGAGTGAGTGAGAAAGGAGAAAGAACTCCGATTGATTGGTCGAGGTTGACGCTGAGTTGCATGATCGCGGACGTGATGAAAAGTTAAGATGTTCAATTACTTGCGACATGACGAGTCAAGACAAGAAAAACTAAAGGAACAGGTCCAGAGAGATCTACGACTTTGATGAGATGATGAGTTTTACAGCAAGCTAACAAAAATCAATGTCAACCAATGGATGTGTACACATGATAGAACTACAGAAGGGGAGGGAACAAAAAAGACTTTTTTCTTTAAAGAAAAGGGGGGTGAGAAATGGAAGAGATGTGGAGATTGAGAGAATGAGGCCGAATTCCAGAGGGACGCTAGGACGCAGTATGTGACAATATTCGACAGGGATGAGGTATGGAGATGGGAGTGTTGTGAAGGGGAGAGTGGGGCTAGGCAGGGATAGCTTCCTGTTGGCGACTTTCGGTGCTGTCAACCACAAGCGACGATTCATCGACCGCAGCAGAGATCGCTGAAATTTCTGGACAGCAAGAAAAAAAATTAACGCGATAGTATCATGGACACAGTTTACTTGCCAAGATACGGGGAGGGGCACTGACGGAGTCTGGATGTTGTGTCTGCTGTGGGCAATGCAGTGGTAGGCACGTCTGGCAACGATAACGACACGGACGGCGATGGTGCGACTGGCATTGGTTGGGGGTCCACGGCCTGTGCATTCGTCACACATATACAGCGCTGTTAGTCAAAGCAAGAAAAAAGAACGAGAGATGGTGAGTGGGTGAAAGGCCTCACTTGAAGATTCAGCGATTGTAAGAGTTGCAGTTCTTTGTGGACCTCCTCTTCCTCTTCATTGGTCATCTTGGACATCAACAGCTCGTCAATCTCCTGTGCACACAAATGCCGAGTTGAGTTAGCGTTCAGCTCTCGGGTTGGGCGTCTTTTCTTCTTTCCCAAAGATTCGTTTCTCATACGTTTTGGTACGCTATTGAATCCGCCGTCTCGCCCATGAGTTTCTCGACATTTTCGAGGCTCAACTCTTTGTGAATTTCTTTCAGGATTTGGTTGCCTTGATTCAGCCCGAAAAGCACGTCTTTCTCAATCAACGAAAATTCCACCGATGACACCTTGTCATAGAGAAAAAATAAGCAGCGGGTGTGTCAGTATTTGGTCGTGGTGGTGCAAGACTACTACGGGGGTCGAGATATAAGCTGACGAGATTCTGCAGAGTTTCTAACTGTTGATCGGTCTTAGATAATAGGTTTTCCTGGAACTTTTTCTTCCGGAGGGCTAGCAAGGCTTTCGGTTTATTGTTTTCCAGCAAGGATTGTTTGGCGATATCTTGTTCCAATTTCAGGATGTGTTCGATCTAAGCTAGAATTAATTTTCGCCCATGATTACAAAAATAAGAATTGAGAAAGGCTTGTCAGATAATGGGAAATTTAAAGGAATAGATGAAAGAAAGTGACCTTTTTCTGGTATTGCTTCAGTTTATCACGTTGTAGTTTCATGCTGAATGATGACGGGCGTAGGTAGAGAAGGAAAGCAGCTAGTCAGCGCCATGGAGGCTGCGTGTCCAGAGAGCAATTCTTCCGATCCAAGGGCTATTATCCTCTTTCATCCGAAAGAGACGTGTGTGGACTGACTCGAGGATGGCACGGTCTTGTGTTGTGATGCGAGGCTGAGAACTTCGTGATTGACCCATGTTAGCTGAGTTGGATTTTTTCAAGTTTCTCTCGAAAACTGTCACTCAACTTCCAACTTGATAGATTCACGGGTTCGGGGAATCCCGGAGCGGGGCACCCGGCCAAGCTAGAAGGGTACCACAGGGCCATAAAGAGCACCATCCAAGTTTTGTTTCTTTTTCTTGAACCGACATAAAAACATAGCTTCAAACGAGAAAAATGGCAGGGATGGGAGCGAGGACACTGTCAGAGTTGATGAGCCAGCCGGAGTTCATAAAGCAAGAATCTGCCAAAGTGGTCATTGGGGGGATCACCACTGGTAAGTCCCATCCATAAAATACCTGAATAGTAATACCAATCCAATTTTTATATTTGACTTGTGACTTGAGATATTTAAACTTTGTTAGGAATTGGTGGCATGACTATCGGCTCCCTCTTAGCCGTACAAAAGAACCTCCCCGCTGCCGTACCAGGCCTGACAATGTGCATCAAAACATCGAGCTTTGGTACCGCTTTCTTCGGTCAGTCCCCTACCACAAGAAGTTTTTTTTTGAACCCAATAAGAAGTTTGATTTAAATTCATTCATTCATTTTTTATTTTTTTTTTCTTTTGTGATATCCTACATACATTTTTTGTTTTGTTTTGGTTTACAAGCTGTCAGACAATTCGTTGTGAACCCGATCCTCCAAATCAATCGCTTTCCTACCACCTCACCCTCCAGTAATCGACATTTTTATGGAGTATTGCCCACTGGAATCTCGGCCGCCATGGTGGGTAGCACTGTGAATGGCTATTTACGTAGGTCTACCTTTTCTTTTCCCTTGGTATATATTCATCTGCTGATGATGATAGAGAAGGCTAAGCTGATGAGAGTGATTGATTGATTTAGGGGGCAGACAAGTGATGGGTCGGAGTGGGTTGACGACGGGTTTAGTATGTTGTACTCTGCAAGTTATGTACAACGAGATGGGTATCCTGAAGGGAGCGATGATGGATGGCAGTCCGGCCGAGAGTATCAAGCTGGAGAAGCCAGCCAGGGCGGCCTGGTGGGAGGCCTGGATTCCGCTGAGTAAGATGTCGGACGAGGAGTGGAAGCAGCGTCTTTCAATGCAGCTTGCCCAGAACGAGCTCCAGCTCGCAACCCTCACTCGCCAAATCGACCAACTCCACAACGCTATCTCTTCTAATCGCCAAGATTAAGTGCCCTACATTTTGATGATCGATCAGCAGTCACGTCTATCTGCCGAGGAGGGATGCTTCTATATAATTGCCAAAGATAATAAGCGGGAGCTCCGCCAGCCGTTGCCCCATGCAACCAAAAAAAAAGAAAACGATTAATACTCCTCTTCTTTAACCCTGTTGAATTGCTAACAGTGTTGTCGTGATGGAGGAATAAGAGTGGTTGGGCCATGATAGTAGAGAGTCAAGATTATGATTGCAGCTCGGGAAGAAGCTCTCTGGGTGAGGGGGTCTCTTGCGGAGAAGAGGTGTTTCTGTTTCCGGTCTTCTTGCTCCGTCGGTCGCCGTCAGTCTCTCCTTCCTTCCTCCCATCGGCACACTACCAAGCCATTATAAGCTACAATATTATAATAATATGTACTACCACATTCAATAACAAATAACTTATCTCTGCCTGTCCCACTAGTAAGAGTGAATCTGATTCTCCTCTTTAATACATTATATTATTATTATTCATTCCTCTCCAAAATCAAACATCCACCACTTGAAAACTATCCCTCCTGATCAACCCGGAAATCGTCGGGGGTCTCCATCCATCCCACTCTCCACTCAACCGCTACATATAAGCTGGACTCTCACTCACTCACTCTTCCTCTCCTTCAAACCACTCAGTCACACTACTTGCTCCATCTCCATCTCCCCAAATGAGTCTCAGAAATATCCTCAACCATCCCGCTTCCCCCGTCGCTTCCCTCGTTCCTTCCTCCATCTCTCCAACTTCACCCTCCTCCTCTAACTCCCCCCTCCCAACAAAACAAAACATCAAGCCCGAACCAATCACTTCCTCTTCTTCCAAACAGGTCTGTCTAGCTCCCTCTCTTCTTTCACTTTCCTCACACTTGAAAGTATTGATCTCCCTCCTGCTTGATTCCTCTCTACTCCCTCAGAAACCTTCCTCAGTCCCTAAAACTAGGCGAGAGCGCCCTAAACGATACCTCGATCGAATTTTAGACTCGGATGCACTTCAAGACATCCAGGCTGATGCCCTTCCTGCCATATCAAAACATCCCTATCCACAACCAGAAGGCTATGCTTCCTCCGACGGCATGGATCTCGACGACTTTGCAGAAGTTTGGAGCGATTCCTTAAACCAATACATGGCTTCCTGTCGTCGTAAGGAACGTCTACTCGAGAAGGGCTACGAGGAATGGGAATCGAGCAAACAACAGGAAACAGCCGCACGTGTCACCGGCTGGGCTGGTGATCAAGCCGAACATACATTACGTCTCAAATGTGTCCGCGCAGAGCAACGCCGACTACAAGAGGAAGAACGTATTCGTCAGGAGAGGAACCGCTGTGCCGAAGAGGCACTACTCGTTCAACGGGAAGCAGCAGAGGAGGAGAGGAAGCGTCGTAAGAGGGAGTCTGCCGCTGCCGCAAAATTACGAAATCGCGAAAAACGAAAGTTAGCCAAGGAAGAGGCAGACAAACGGAAACGAGAAGAACTGGCTCAGAAACGTCTAGATCAAGCTCAAGCTAAGGCATTCACCATGCGCGCCGAAGCCGAAGCACAAGAACAACAACGTCAGGCCCAATTACGCGAGGAGGCCGAGCTGGCTAGACTCGAACAAACTCGATTGGAGGCTCAGGCACGCCAACAAACCCAATCCAACAAACCACTTTCATCACACTCCCACATCGAATGGGATCCACAACATACCGATCAACAACACTCTAATAATCCACTTCGACTTCCCCTCCTCAATAACCTCAATCAAGCGCACCATCCCGCTCCTCCTCCCCTCGCTGACCCTACCTATTATGATACATCTCATCAACCCCAGCCAATACGCTTTCGCAAACAAGGCCAATCTTCACAACCTACATCATTACCACATGAGTATCCTGACTCACAGATGGATGACGTCAGTAAAACTAGGGTTCCCTCCAATCTGGCCAATTTGTTGAATTCACCCGGTGACCATGCCCGTGGTTTAAGCGCCCTTCATAACCCTACCCCTACCGCTGGCCAAAAAACTTCACGCCCACGAATTTCCACAACCAGTACCTCCGCCAAGAGGAAACGAGGTGCTCCTGAGACCGTTCCACCAGGTGATTCGCATCCCACAGATGAGCCTAGCATGGAATATGCCACCCCAGAGTGTCCAACATCGCTCTACCAACATCATCCCGCTCCCTCCAGCACTTCTGCCCGCTCACCTCATCCTCAAGCTCCACATCGCATCGTCAGTGGACTGCCATCATCACAAACTCATCTGGCGCGCGAAAAGAGCTCTGCACATGGCAACGCCCTCCCACCCCCACTACCATACACTCCTGCCTCAACTTCCAAAATGGCTTTCGAAGCCTCAAACTCTGAACAGGCGGGCGACAACCCCTCATCACGCCATCAGGCGCAAGCCTCTATATCCTACGTAGACCCGGCCTCCCGCCGGATACAAGCTCGCGATTTGCCAGCCTGGGGACACGATCTACCATATGGCACTGAGCCATACCAGGACCTTCCAGATGAGCTGGACATGTCGCTCCCATTACGTGAGAGGGCGGTGGCTAATCCAAAAGCGTTGGCCAACAAGCGCTGGGATGCTATCGAAGAAGGCCGGCGGCAGATTTGGCTTTCCATTGCTCGCAAAGATATCCCACGAGTCAGTAAAACTCAACAAGCTGCCAGCCTCAGTCGCACGGTTTACTCTAAACGCTTGAGCGCTCTAGTCAGTCGGGAAGCACGCAGAATCATTGCCCGAACCAAGGCATCCAAGGAGGTTCAGATTAGAGCTAAAAGAATCATGCGAGAGGTGCGTGTATGATAATATTATCACCTTTTTAGAGATAGATGTATTGATTGTTTGGTTTTCAGCTCTTGGTTTATTATCGCAGTAACGAGAAACGTGAGCGAGAGACTAAGCGCAAGGCAGACAAGGAGGCGATCGACCGTGCCAAGAAGGACGACGAGATGAGGGAAGTTAAACGTCAAGCCAGAAAGTTAAACTTTTTGATCACTCAGACCGAGCTTTACTCCCATTTCGTTGGAAACAAAATCAAAAGTGAGTAATTTTTTTTCAAAAAAAAAAAAAACAGTAATTGACTCGCAGATCCTAATCCGTGCATGAAACCGTTCAACGCATAGCCAAAGAAGCAGAGGAGAGTGCCGATACTTCAGGCGCAGCGCCCGCCGTAGCTTCCTCTTCCGAACCTACCACTACTATTTCCACGAGCGATGGGAAAACCGTTGAGCTATCCGACATAACTCAGATTGCAACGGCCGACAAAGACCTTGGCGAAATCAATTTTGATGATGGTCAGTATGACCCTACTATGATACATACCAGGAAACTCATGTTTTTCTTGCCCCCCATGGACACAGACGATGAATTCAATTTACATGCTCATGCTGCCCGAAATGCCCTCAAGGCCGTCGATGCTGCAAAACAACGAGCGCAAGCGTTCGATCATGCCGCTGCCGAAAAATTGGCTGCCACTGCCCCGGGGACGAGTGCGGATGCCCAGCCGGTCACTGGGATTGACAGTCAGTCATTTTTGGTTCATGTTTATGAGCCGGGATGATTGTGTTGTTAACTATTTCCCCTATACTCCAGTCGATCGAGATGATCTCAACTTCCAAAATCCTACTATGGCCGGTGACATCCAAGTCAAGCAACCCAAGCTCCTCATGGCCGAACTGAAAGAGTATCAGTTGAAAGGCTTGAACTGGCTAGCCAATCTCTATGAGCAGGGTATCAATGGAATTCTGGCTGACGAGATGGGGCTAGGCAAGGTGGGTGTGGTTTCCTATGGTCGTTTGGTGGTGGTTTATATGTTGATTCCATTGTTTTCATACAGACGGTCCAATCCATCTCCTTGATGGCCTATCTAGCGGAGGTACACAACATTTGGGGACCTTTTTTGGTCATCGCCCCGGCATCCACTCTACACAACTGGCAACAAGAAATCACTCGTTTCGTCCCGGCCCTTAAACCCATCCCTTACTGGGGCAGTGTCAAGGACCGTACCATCTTGCGCAAGTTTTGGAACAGGAAACATCTGAGATATGACCGTGATGCTCCTTTCCATGTGGTCATTACTAGCTACCAATTGGTACGTCCAACCTGGTGCTTTGCGACTCTGTCATCTATTCTTACTTCTGACAGTTATACGATACAGGTTGTTCAAGATGAGAAATATTTTCAGACGTTGAAATGGCAGTACATGATATTGGATGAAGCTCAGGCAATCAAGAGCTCAACCAGCACACGTTGGAAGACCTTGTTAGGCTTCCATTGTCGTAATCGTCTGCTATTGACTGGGACCCCTATTCAAAACTCGATGACAGGTATGTACTCTTTTCTTGTCCTGGCCCCGTTCCTTGATGAGAAAAAAAAGAATTAGGTCGGACTGAAACCTGAACCATCCCCCATTCCCTTTAGAGCTTTGGGCTCTGTTGCACTTCATCATGCCACAGCTGTTCGACTCACACGAGGAATTTAGTGAATGGTTTTCAAAAGATATTGAGAATAGCGTTGACAAGGCGGGCGGTATGAATGAACATCAGTTGAGAAGGTTGCATATGATTCTTAAACCTTTCATGCTTCGGAGGATAAAGAAGAATGTGCAGAACGAACTAGGCGATAAGATCGAAATCGACGTTGCTTGCGGGCTGACCCCTCGGCAGAAGTTAATGTACAGTCGTCTACGCGAAAATATGTCGATTGCAGATCTGGTACAAAAAGCCACCTCCCTTTCGAATGATGATGCTGCCGTGAAGCGTTTGATGAACTTAATCATGCAATTCAGGAAAGTCTGTAATCATCCGGAATTGTTCGAGCGAGCCGATGTCATCGCCCCACTATCGTTTGCATCCTTGAACTTTACTGCCAACGTCGCCAGGGACGGGGAAGTGTTGGACTGCCCCTATGCCACACGGAGTCTCATTCAATCTTCGATTCCTAGAGCTTTCTATCGCGATGGTGGTATTCTCTCTGTACCAGGACCATCATCCCGGGCTGGGTTTGACACGAAATTCCTCGATAGACTCATGAACATCTGGTCAGTATCCAACGTCATGCAAGCTGGTCCTGAGGGCTCCATTGTTCCCTCGTGGGCTAAAATGCTCGATCTTGGACCTGGAGAAGTTGAGCATATCGCCCATGGGAAGACTGCTCAGAGAATCCCTCATATGTTACGAAAGAGGAATCAAGCCCGCGAAATGGCCTCGGCCGCGCAGTAAGTCTTTCTCCCAACAAACTTGCTGTCTTTTTTTCTTTTTTTTTTTGACGCGTTTCTTTGATCCCCCTAATACTACAGGCTTCCTGATTCAATTGCATCGGATTTGGAAACCCTGCAAATCTTTCCCAAGTCTCACTTGCTCCCTTGCATTTCCACCGAGTTCAGTACACCTCAACTTTCTGAAATCACGGAGGAATTCCGGAAATGTTCTCGGATGAATCGATCGGATGTTCAAACTTATAACGAGGCTGTTGTGGCGCCCCCTCCCGATCTGTACTGCGCCGACCGAGGGTTTGAGTTGGGGCAACAGAGGATTCGGTTCGATCACATGACTCGATTGTTCTTGTTTGGTTTGCCACGACCTGCACAAGAATCGCCGACTCTTTCTGAACGATACCAGGCTGCCTTTAGTGGCACATCGTCCTCAGGCGTCATGGGCATGTCGGCGGAAGACCAGCTACCACGATCATTTATGCAGGTGCCACTCTTGGAAAAACTGATGTTGGATTCGGGCAAACTGGCTCGGCTGGATAGTCTCTTACAAGAGCTCAAGACGGGCGGACACCGAGTTCTAATTTACTTCCAGATGACACGCATGATCGACTTGATGGAGGAGTATCTCAGCTTTCGACATTATCGCTATTTGAGACTTGATGGCAGTTCCACCATCTCGGAGAGAAGGGATATGGTCATGGACTGGCAAAACCGACCGGAAATTTTCATCTTCCTCCTCTCCACACGGGCCGGTGGCTTGGGGATTAACCTGACGGCGGCAGATACGGTGATCTTTTATGACTGTGACTGGAACCCTTCCAACGACCAACAAGCGATGGACCGAGCGCATCGGTTGGGCCAGAAACGACAAGTGACAGTGTACCGATTGATCACGTCCGGGACGATCGATGAGCGGATCCTCAAGTTGGCACGAACCAAGAAGACGGTGCAAGATGCGGTAGTAGGCTCGAGCAGTGGCAATGCAGAAATCGCGGGTCCTGGCGAGGCTGCCAAGCCCAACGAGGTAGTCTCACTGTTGCTCGATGAAGAAGAGCTGGAGGCTGGGATGCGAGCCCAAGCTGCCAAACGAGAGGCGGCGAAAGAGAAGCAAGTGCAAAGTGGACTACGTCAGTCTCTTCCCCCTACATATACATATACGTATTGACAAGTTTCGCTAAATAAAGGCTAGGGGTCTCTTATTAACAGGAGGAGTGCGGATCAGGGAGGAGCGGAAGGCAGCAGCGGCAGCGACGGCAGCAAGCCAGATGGGCAGGATGGGCTGGTCGCAAGACGGGCTTGGGATGGACAAGGAGGATGAATGGGATGAGGAGGAGGCATTTGGATTTTTTGGGACGGGTGATGATGGGGGTGGTGGCAGCAAGTTGGGTGGCGAGGACAGCATCTCGGGCGAGCCCGAGTCTCTCGCGACGGCTGCTGTTGGTGGAAGTGCTGGGCCCACGACTAAGACTTCTGGTAAAAAAAAGAAACAGACCCTCGATACCGCTAAGAAAGCTCCCCCTATTAAACCCGCAGCGTCTAAGAAAACTAAGCCCAAACCCCTCCCTCCTCCCGCCTCTATTCATCCTCCTCCTCCCTCATCTAATAATCTTGCCAGAGCTGCTCCTACTTAACTTGTGTTTTTTTGTATATATAAAGAGGTATTTTGGAACCAGGGGATTTGATTCAATCTGTTGTCGTCTCTCTTATTCCTCTTCTTCTTCTCTCGTCTGTTCACCACAATCTCTCCCATTTCATTCTTTGTTTTCTACTCTTTTTTTTTGTGTGTGTTTGTGATTGCAAGGTACCCATTAATGAAAGAGTTTCGTCTTTTGCTCTCAGTTGCACTTCTTGTGTGTGTTGGATTCTTTTGGTTTAGTTGTGGGGTCCAGGGGTGTGTATGTATCGGGTATTTCGTGGTGCTCCTCTTTGTCGTTGGGCTGTTAGTCGTGGTGGTGGGCATGGCTACATCACCAGGTATATAATATATATATATGTGTGTGTGTGTTGTGTATAATATACTTCTGACGGTTCCTGGCCCCTTATTCATCATTCTTTAGTGGAGTGATGTTTTTTCTTACCAAATCATCTTGGATCTTGGTTTAACTGTAAACATTGTTACTATCATCATTGATCATCATGTGAGCGCACACGGACGGCGGCGGGAGACGTGAATCGTACGCCAGTTTTGCTGCCGATGCGACTCGGTATGGCTAAATAGCCCACCTAAACTACCTAGCTCCCATTCATCATGGTCAACCGCACCGCAAGCCAAAAACGCCGCCGTCTTCTGGAAGAAATCTTCAGAACAGACGATGAGGATGGAGAAGATGAGGAAACAGATGAAAGCGACCCACTCGAAGAATTCACGGACGAAGAATATCCAAATTTCACGCGGTCCCAACAAAGAAAGCAATCACCTGGAAGCACACGAAAAATTGATGAGCGACTACTTTCGCCCCAATTCAACGTACAATGACCGAAATCTTGAGCAACGGTTCCGTCTTCGCAAGGAACTCTTCCTCAAGATTGCTGCCGAGGTTGAGTCTGCTTGCGCTTATTTTGTCCAAAAACCTGTAAGTCCTGAGTTACTTTTATTTTTACTTTCATTTTCATTTTTTGTTTTTTTGTTTTCTCATAAAACACTTCCCTCCCTTCCTTCAGGACTGTACTGGCAAAATTGGTTTGTCCAGCTTTCAAAAATTTACCTCCGCGCTCCGACAACTAGCATACGGTTGTGCTGTGGATGCGACAGACGAATACTGCCGGATCACTGATGCTACTGGTCGAAAAACACTCCAACACTTCTGCCACGCGATCAACCAGCTTTATGGAGCCCAATACTTATGAAAACCCGATCAAAATGACTTGACGAGGATTCTAGATATCAACAACAAACGTGGTTTCCCAGGCTGCATAGGCAGCCTGGATTGTATGCACTGGGCATGGAAGAATTGCCCAAATGCCATGGCAGGGCAGTACAAGGAAAGGAAAAGAAACCCACGGTCGTATTAGAAGCAGTTGCCGACCAGCGATTATGGATCTGACATACTTTCTTTGGCACAGCTGGCGCATTGAACGACATCAACATTCTCGATTGATCACCATTATTTGAAGATACAATACGCTTGGGATGCTGAATTTGAAGTCTGCGACCGCAAGTACCAACATGCCTACTACCTTGTTGATGGAATCTACCCACCCTGGTCGATTCTCATCAAGGCGAAGGGTGTTTCTCAGGATCCAGCCTCCCAACACTTCAAGACACTCCAAGAAGCTTTCCGCAAAGACATCGAGAGAGCATTCGGGGTTCTTCAATCCAAATGGGCCATTGTCACTCTACCGGCTCGCTTCTGGAATCCCCACAACATGGTTTTAATCATGCAAACATGTGTGATCCTTCACAATATGGTTGTGGATGACAAGGAGCGCGATTCAACAGACACCTACAAATTACCGAGGAGTATTAAATTAATTCCTCCACGGTCTTCGCCTCACAGCTTTCCCAAACAACTGATTCGGACAATTGGGCTGCGATCAGCATGTCAACATCGACGGCTAACAAACGACTTGATTGACCATAACTGGACCCGCTTGGGGGCTAGGAGCAGGGGGAGCAACTGAAGTTACTGGTAGTATCAGGATGAAATTTTGTTCTTTCAGTGTCTCTTTATCTCGCTCATTTGCACAGTAAAGGTTTTTTCTCTTGTTGTTTGTAATTTTTTTTCTTGTCAGTTGTTTTTGTTGGTGCTCTTTTCACATTTTATGAATAAATGATATTTCAACAGCAATTCAAAAAAAAAAAAAAAAAACAAGCTGTATGAAAAAATTGATTCGGTGNGTGTTTTTATGACATATGTGTACAACTTGTGTTGAATTCAAGGTGATCCCTCCTTGAACATTATAATGTCAAGTCCTTTCAGATTGTTAAATGGAAAATAAATTGCCACACAGCATAAAATTTTGAAAAATAAAAATGATTATAGAAACATAAAGATATCCAATTATAATAAAATAATCATGTATTTCTAAACAGAAAATAACCTAGGCTCACTGGCCAAAAGCATAAGGATAAATATACTCCTTCACATATACTATAAAAGAAAAAAAATATTTCTGACATTTTTCAATCAATATTAAAAGAACTGTCACAGTTGATAGAGAAACTATGTAGAAGGTCCCTCTATATGAGATTGATAAGCTTACACAAATTTTAATCAAGAAATCAACACATAAATTTATATATAAATGTAATCAACTGATTTTGTTGAATTTTTGGGTTGTTGAACTCAGGCTTGTGGATGAGGCAGATTAGGAGGAGAGCAAGACACTTGAAGAGTAACCAGACTGGTACAGGGTGGTCTGGAAAATGAAGGTGAAGAACCAGTGGTTTTAATTTGCTTGTAACTAGGCTGAATAAATATTCTAGATACAAGATGGTTAAAATGTGGTTAACAAGAAATGACTACAGAATAATTGGATAAAAACAACTGAGAGATGATTTTCTTTTCAGGTCATATACTGAGCTGATACTTGTTGTGTGTTGGTTGTAACTTGTGCACAAGTTGAGCCTGATTTTTGGTTAACTTGGTCCTAAGTTCAGTTGATATCCTCTGCAATCCAACAACAAATCTTTTGTAAATTGGTTTCAACTTGGCTTGATGTTGTGTTGAAAGCATATCTAAACCTTTAAAAAGATAACAAAAAATCCCTTGGCTATGATGCAATCACAGTGCTTTGAAGAATAGCCAAGTGAAGAAATAAGTTTGATTATTTTAAGCATGTTTTGCTTCCTCACTGACCGTTGTGCTGAGGGCAGCAGCTGCAGTCAGGTGAGTTTCATCTCTGTTATTTAGGCAAACACAAATTCAATAACTCAATGCAGTAGCCTTGGAAGATTTAAAGAGAGGCTTGGGGGAGAGTGGAAGCAGTAGTGGCTCATCTTCTGAGGAGGAAAAAGAGAGAAGTGGCTTGCAGAGGATATTTGTTGGGCCTTCCAAGATCTAGTGTGTCTTTTTGTGGGTGGGTGTTTGAGAGATCCACCCCCCACCAACTCACCCAAACCAAGGCTTTATTTCTTATTCAGCTTTCCCACTGCAGTAATATCATGAATTGCACCATCAAGTCCCTTGAGAGCCAAGCTGCAGAGCTGAATCAGGTGATTAAAACATAGGAAACACATTTTTATTGGTTGTGAGAGTTGTGTGGGTTTTGTGAAGCTTTTGTGATCAGGGTTGTCAGGAGTAATTGAGCCTATTGATGCTGAATGGTGTCTTATGGAGGAAAGTTTCCACAGTTCTAATGGATGTGGATTGAAATATTGATGGAGGATCACTAGCAAGGCTTTTATTCATATTCTCAATACAATCATAACATAAAAAAAGGATATCAAGGTCATAAAATGGTGACCATAGCTGATATGAGTTATGATCATTTCAAGACCAAACATCAGTCCTTGAGCGTTAATCACAAAATTTTCATTTTGATTCTTTATATTCTTTTGTAATTAAAATATAAGTTCAAGAAAAGTTGGATGAGCAAATTTTATATAAGATTTTTTTAGCAGGTGAAATGAATATCTGACTTACTCATATTGGAAGGATGATAACAGCTTGACTTGGGCAATAAATCAGGTTGATTGTTGAGCTTGACATCAACACAAGTTACAACCAACTTCATCCTGAGCTCAGACTTGCAGTGTATGTCAGACTAACGTCGCCAGAAGTTCAACAGGTTATTAAAGAAAGTGAAGTGATGCACTTGCATGCAAGTGCCACGGAAACAGCCCTGGTGACAGATTTGGACAATTGAGCTGCAATCAGCATGTCAACATCAACGGCTCACAAACGACTTGATTGACCATAACTGGGCCCGCTTGGGGGCTAGGAACAGGAGGAGCAACTGAAGTTACTGGCAGTATCAGGATTATAAAAATTTCTCTTTCAGTGTCTCTTTATCTTGCTCATTTGCACAGTCAAGGGTTTTTCCCTAGTTGCTTGTAATTATATTTTTGTCAGTTGTTTTTGTTGGTGCTCTTTTCACAGTTTATGAATACACGATATTTCAACAGTGATTAAAAAAAAACAAGCTGTATGAAAAAATTGATTCAATGAATGTGAGAATGAGAAAGGAAAAAAAAGAGTGAAGGACGTAAGAAAGAAATCAGAGGAGGCTGGGATCAAGATCTAACTCTTCATCAAATTCATTGTCTTCATCCTCATCGATGACATGGTCCGCATTGCTTGAGTCGTTTAAGCTGTTGAGTTCACTTGGGGGCACCAAAGAAGATACTGATGGTTGATGATCAGAAGGCCCCACTTCAGTATCTTCTTGGTTGCTCTTCTTTTTTTTTTTCTTTGCTTCAAGTTGTTCCTTGAGGTCTTCAATGATTGATTCCGTCTGTAGACGTAAGAACACTCGGGAAATATCATCGGGTAAGTCTTCAGGATTCCTCAACATTATTTCCATGTTTGACTGGACCAATTCAGCTTTAGCAAGATCTGCTCCAATTTTTTTGGTCTTCTTCATAGCCATTGTTCGTTTGTGATATTTGGTCGATTGATCAGCAAGAAGTTTTATCTTCTTTGCATTAAAACACTCGTCCTTCATTGCCCGTTTAGTAGCATGAACACTTGGTGGGCGCTTCCACCCTTCATTGGAGCCACCAGCTTGTGAGTTATTTATGGAATCTGATTGAGGGGGTCTTGTGGGAGCCAGTTTACTCCTCGCTTGGGTGGCATTGTATGGTGTTGTGGTGTGTTGGGATATGCCTGGATAGTGTGGTGTTGGGATATGTCTGGAGAGGTTGAGCTAAAATGGCTTGAGCTGAGATTTTAGCTCTTGGGCTAACCCTTGCTATATTTGGCAAGGGTTAGCCAAGAATCTAGCTCAAAGCCAAGATTGCCAGGGTTCAGCTTGCCCCAGTGCCCTTAGCCCGCGTGGAATTAGCCACCGGTACGCATGCTCTTAGAGCAACTCTAATGGCCCCTGAGTCAGTGTGACCCTGGCTCGCAGCCCTGAGCTTTATTTCACAACCTTACACAGACCTGTCAGTCAGGTCTCCGCAGAGGCGCCAAATGTTATGGCCCAAAGAGCTGGACCACCACATTCCTAAAAAAAAAATGGAGGATCTTACGGAAGCCCAGGGGGGACACCCATAGAGCCGCACCTAAGAATTACGGTTTTTGGTCTTTGCATGTAATACACAAGTGTACTAATCCATTGTACATGTGTACAGGTTCTATTGCACACCTCACTACACATAACAACTTGAGTACAACATCACTGAGTCATATAACCCAGACTCACCGCTGCAAAACCCTACATGTCAGCCTGTCTGATGCCAAGGGTAAATCCTTCTAGCTACAGGAGGTGCAAAATATAACAAAACTACAAGGAGATGACTCCTTGGGGACAGTTTTGTACTATTGGAATGGGTGTTTGGGGGTTGTATCCAATGATTTTGGAATTAATAAAGAGGAATGGTAAAAAAGAATAAGAAGATAAAAAATAGGGCCTTGGCACTACCAACATAATTGTATCAGATTATCACATCTGACATTAAATCTGATGAAAAAATCTGATATTACATC
>LAVV01009679.1:5587-17962 GCA_001263375.1 Puccinia sorghi
GTCAAGTCAACACTTCAATAACTCAAGGCAGAACATTCAGAATCTCTTTCCAGGTTGCAAGAGGCAAAGAGTGGTGAAAGGGAGTGTATGTTAGAGGAGTTTGAGAAGTTGCTTACAGTGTGTTTCAGACTTCCGCAGTGAAACCATAGATTACCCAACATCTACAGAGAAGAACTCTCAGTTTTACAGCCAACAGTTTTTCTTTCCACAGCAGCCAAGACAAGAGTCCTTCCACACACAATGCTACAAGCAACTTCACTGTTGATAAACAAGAGGTCTCCAGAATAGAAAAAAAGAAAACAAGCTCACATATTGTCATAACAATTTTTTTAGAAGAGTAGAAGAGCAGCACCACAGCAAAGTTCTCAACCTCAAAAAAAAAAGGAGCAGCATGTGTGTAATCTTTATATTAAACAATATATATATATATATATATATATAAGATAAAAGAAACACACCATGAGGGGCTTGACTAGAGAGATTCACAACAAGAGAAAAAAAAGAAATGTTTAGTGAAAAGAAGCCATTTTTTAATTCAGAAGTAGTAATTGCAACTGGGATGAATTCAACACAAGAAAGAAGAACAAAAAAAGGGACAGAGAGAGGAGGGTTAGGGTTAGGGTTGAAGGCCAACCTTAAGCATAGCTAGAGAGGGCAAGAGAGAAAATAAGATGAGCGAGTCAAGACAAGCAAGAAGAATGAGAGAGGGAGGGAGGGGGACAGACCAGCGTCGAGATCAATTTCCTCGAACTTGGCGAGGCCATCGCCGTGGCCATTCAAGATGATATCCTTACGGGCATGCATGTAAATGAGCTGGTTTCTGAAGTGTTTCAGGACGGCCTCGGGCGACTGGAGGCCCTCAAAGAGTCCGGAGTTGATCGCCGATGGATTCGGGATAATAATCACCCCTTCCGCCCCTTGGATCGTGTCCAAATTCGTCGTAATTAACTCCACCAATGAGTTCAGATGCTTCGTCGTGACCGCTTCGTTATGTCGTTCAAAGTAGTATATGTATTGATCCAACGCATCACAATACAGTTGAACACTAGTCAGTTCATCAATACTAGACGTAGCGATCCTCAGCGATTTCTGCAAGCATTCCAGCACCCTTTTTCCGTCCCTGAGGAGCTCCTTATCTGGGCCCGACTCGCTTTCTGGGCCCACTTTTTCCGTCTGCCACCAGAGATGACTAGCGAGTGCCACGGCCGTAGCCTGGTGACTCTTCTTGAGGAGCTTCGCCCCATGTAGGGCCGCCTTGGTGATCAGCGTGTCATAGTTATCCCCACCAAATACCCGTGATCCTTGTAGCGTACTGATGATCAAAACGATCGCTTGCAGCTGGGCCCGACTTTCTGAAATCGACTCTTCGTAAATCGTAAATGCTTGTACTGCGAACTCATATGCCAGCTCTTCCAGACCAGCCGCATCCGCTGCTTGAAGTGCTTGCAGATAGAGTCGCAGACAGATCTCCGATGATTCCACTCGGTTGTAGAGCACGGATAATACCTGGTGGATCCACTTGAAAAGTGCCGTGATTTTCGTGTCCCAGTCTGCGTTGTAATGTTGTCGGTAGTTGTACCGTCGGGCTAACTTGAGGGCACAAATTGCTAGGGGAGGATATGTCCAACGAATGCGATCTCCTCCTTCACTGAACGCTTTTCTGGCTTCCTGAAGAAGCTAAAATCAACATAAACCACGGATATATATCAGTACCCTGTTAGAAGCGCAAAAAAAAACTTGTCTTCACCTTGGCATGCACATCCAAGTCATCATTGTGTAAGAGATGAACCATGCGAGCCAGCCAGCCTTGTTCTTCAGCCATTTCTTCAGGATCATAAGTCTGTTGATGACCTCTTGAGCTCATGGCCTGACGATGTCCCATTTGAGTTGGCATCCCGACTCCGGCGTCTCTTTGATCTCGTACGAGTACATGACACATATCCAGGACTCCCTTGCAATCCACCGGGTCAGCAATACGGGTTTCGTTCTTCAAGATCGAGGCTACGACCGAGTGGCCAATTGCCCGTCGAGATAGAAACGGCTGAACAAGTAACAATTCTTGGAAGTTTGGCAAGGCTAGTAGAGTCAGTACGGTCAAGTATGAATTAATCGGGGCCAACAGAAGCGCTAGGAGATTTTGGATGGACGCGGGATGGTGGAGATCTGGGCTATCGGCATGCTGCTGTACTTTTATCTTGGCAAATCCCAGTACTTGATCGACATATTCTAGGCGATCTGGGTAGCAACTCAGAGCCAGATTGGTTAGAGAGACGAGTAACGCTGTGACATCTTGTATGGAAAGATCCGGTCGAGCCTAAGGATGAAGTGACAGGGGCAAAGGGAGGGGTTAGGAAAGAAGATGCAACAGTAGCAGGCTCTACAAGAATAACTCTGACCCGAATCAATTCAACCACTTGATGCCAAAATACTTCAAACAATGGTACGTTTTCGGGTATTCCACGAAATTTTCGAACTGGTTGGTTTGGATTACTGGGGCCAGCTTCAGGGGGTTGTGGTTGTGGGGATGTGGCTAGTTGAGATGAATTTGGGTCTTGAGATGATTCATTTTGGGGTTTTGTGTTGGAGACAGTGATGGGTGAATGACCGTTGAGATCTTTGAAGGCGGACTGTTCTTCAGTGGGAGCCCAGTCAGGATTTGTGAACTTTGAATTTTGTTGTGACTTTGCTCGAGCTTCTTCACGTTGCATGGTTTGCCACCGTACTTCTTTCTGTGCTTTGATCTTGGCTGCCAATCTGCGCGCGGCCTGTTCCTCCTGTCGCCGAGTTTCCTCCGGCGATTCATTTTCTGCTTCACGGGCGGCATAGGCGGCAAGTCGATCGATCAATGCAATTACGATCTGTTTGATGTTAACTTTGGGATGAAGTTGTGCGGTGGCAGACAGAAAGGGACCCAGTGTGCGCAGATGAAAATCGTCTGTGAAGACCTGAGCGGGTAACAAGCGAGTTCATGAGTTGGAGCACAAGATCGGTAAAGATAGGGGATGCTGGCTCACCTGTATGACCACCTCCATCAGATATTCCTGAGCAATGGTATCCTTACAATTAACCACCTGTTCCAAGACTGCCGGGAGAATCATGCCCTGATACATGTCGAGATCGACACCATCCAACTGACTCAATCTGACTAGGTTAGTACCGACCAGTATCCTCAGTTCCTTACGTTCCATCTCTCTCTTCTCACGATCTCTGCTGAGACCTTGGTGCTGGAGTCGGACCCAGAGTTTGTTCATTTCGATAAAGTTGGTCAAGACGAAGCCTAGTGAATCATGCAAGTTGCCGGAAGGACTGGCTGGGCCAAGCTGTCAATAATGTCTTGAGTATGTGAAGACGATGGTGGTAGTACACACACCCTGGAGCCAAACCGATTGGGAGATGATCGCGAGTCATACCACTCAGATAGTGTCGTAAGAAGAGTCCCCTAGTAGGATGTTGTACGCCACGAGTCATTTCCATCATATCTTTCATGATCTCCTTGACGGGTGCATCAGGGATAGACATGTAAACTGTTCCGACTGTGATCATCAAATACTACACAACAAGAGCGTATGTTCTAAGTGAAACAACAGGAGGATAAGAGAGATATGTTTTGATTGCGTACTAGTCGAGGGACGATATTTCCAGCATATTGAACCAGCTCGTAGAGGTCTGCGAGATGATGTTTTGCCGAGATGTGCGCGTCGTAGAGATATGCGGATAAATGACGAAGGGCATCGAATACGGCCATGTCTGGTGGGGAGAGAGGATAGTTAAAACAGGGGCGGGGGGGATATGAGAATAATAATAGGGGGGGGAGACCGACATAGTTCATAGTACTGCTTTGGGCTGAGGCTGCTGGTCCTGAGTTCGGCGAGCATGGAGCTGGCGCTCTTCAAGGCGTCCATGAGCTGGTCGGCATCCTGTTGTTTTGGGGATGGTCAACAGATGGGCATGGCTTGAGAGTCAAGTGAGAAAGAAGAATGTTTACCAGTGATCGCTTCATCTGGACGAGCTGTATCTTGACTGTGGCGAGTGCCTCGGAGAGCAGTTTACCATCGGCGATCTCCATTGCGTGGATTGGAGTGGAGTGGAGTGGAGTGGAGTAGAGTGAAGTGAAGTGGAATGAGTTGGGAGTGGAGAGGAAAAAAAAGATTTACTTTCATTGCGGAGTGTCGGCTGAGGGGATAGAGGTGGCTTAGGTAAGCAAGACTTAAGGAGGAGAAAAGAAAATACAAAAACACAACAAATTCAACAGAAAGAGGAGAACAAAACAAAATACAACAAGGATTATGCTTCACAAGTACGCGAGAGCAGCCGCAGTTGTTCAGAGCTAAGACATTTGATTTTCAAGCAAGTAAGGAACCATTTCGAGTCCGTCTCAAAGGTGTAATTCTTGATCGAGCGGTTCTGGAACTCAATGATCTTGAGTATGATCTTGGCATACGTTCGAAGCTTGTTGACATTCACCAACGGATAATAACCATAATCGCTCAGTTCACTCGTTTCAACTCCAACCCCACCCATCATCCCAAGTAACGGCAGCTCCTCAAACACTCTAGGGTTCGACAACTTTTTCAATTTCCCCGTCGCCCGATCAATCTCCACCGGGATGCTCGGATCCGTCGGGTCCAAATACGTCGGGAGCTCATCGTTCACCGTCAAATCTCGCAGGTACAGTCCTACCAATCAACACTAGCACATTAGATAATCATATCTTGTCACATATCAATAATAATAAAAGGATATAAACTTACCAAGGAATGGAATACAGGCATTGATCGAATTGCCGGCCCGACTATAAGTATGACTATTTCTGCTCGCACCAATTTCAGAGTTATGAAGAAAGTGAGCCGTAGTACCACCAGGATTAGGGAGACTAGGACTGGAACCATTAGCAGTACTCGGGTTGTTGGTTTGATTGAGCATGCCCAGATTACTAGACAAATCACTAATTAGACTATCTTGCACGTTCCGTAAGGACTTGAAGTTCGATAGATGCGATGTGAACTCCTTCAGGTCTCGGAACATCCGTGACTCCCAGATCCCTAGCTTCGACCATGTCTTCTTTAACCTTTCCACGTAAGGCGTCTGTAATCCATGGATGATTTGCGTCAGAGTTTGAAAGTTATTTTGTCGGTAACATTTCTAAGAAGAAAAAAAACACATGCGTTTTGTGAGTTTCTGGGTCAGAAAAAAGTCTCAAGAGAGAGAAACTTACAAAAGCCAATCTGATGAATTTACCCAAGAGGGCCACTCTTTCATCGAGATTGAAAGTGAGCACCAATTCGGAAGCGACCCAGTTACAGGTTAAGTTGAACCTCATGATGAGAGCATTAATTTCGGTCCCATCGAGCTTTTTGGTAGGCATCCCGAAACCATCGGGCACGTTAGAAGAGGAAAGATTCTGGTGACTTAGGATTCTTCCTTTCAGCCTCATCTTCTCCTTAGCCCTCTGCTTCATAAAGGTCTCCCAACAAGTCACCGCATCTTCACCCGACACGCCCTTCTTCTTACGCGTCCCTCGAAGCCCCGACCCACCATTCAAATTACCATGGTGCTGCGCACTGCTCCGATCCTCTTGCCATTTACTTAGCAGTAGTTCTTGCCAGGTGATGTTCCTTAATAGATCCCTCTCTATCAAACAGAATTGTTGCGCAAGGATTTCCGTCCGACAATCAAGCAGGAATGATCGATGCAGTGGTGGTAGGGGTAAGCTGTGCATGATGGTCGGCTTCCCGGAGGTGGGATAATTGTATGATGGCGGTGGGATGGATCCACTAGACCCCTTGGGTTTGATCTGGTCGCTCGACTTAGGTGGATGGTGAGTAGTTGAAAACAGCTTATGTAGAGAACCTTTACGCGACATCACTTGTTGACTACGTGTTGCGAGCCTCTTCCCATTTCCTCTAAGAGTCTTGCTGTGATCTTCACATCGACCATTCACCATCCCGAGGTTGTCAAGCGATGAGCCTTTGGAATGGTCGCTCAAGAATCTCATGCCTGATCTGGGAGCCGGTACAAGGTTGTTGGACATCGCAGTGGGGGGCGTGGATAACGTCAGATTTTTTTCTCCCAAATTCGATGCGGGTGGGTTGAAGGATTCAGCGTGGGTTGAGATAATTGGGGAGAGCTTCGGTGTGGGGGCGGATTTGGTATCTAGCTCGTCTTCATCTGCTTCAGCTATTGGCGAATTTAATCCGGAACGATCGAGTAAAATACTCATTGATTTCCTGCACAGTTGAGTCTTTAGCAACCTTTCTTGTTCCAGTCCTCCTCTATCCTCCTGATCTTGTTCCTCCTCCCTCTCCTCTCCTTCTTGTTCCTCCTTTTCTTCTTGCCCGTTTTGCTCTTCTTCTTCTCTTTCTTCCTCTTCCTCCTCCTCCTCCTCCTCGTCATCATCATTGTCATTGTCGCTTCCCTCTGATTCAAGGTCACCTTCTGTGGATTCCGAGTATGCTTCGGTTTGAGAATTGAAGCTGTATTGACTGCCGGTGGTACGAGAGAACTTTCTGGTTCGGCGAGAGGCTTGCATGGACTTGATCATTTGCAATTCTACCTTGCGAGCTTTTTCCTTTTCTCGATCGGCATCGATTACTCCCTCCAGTCGACGTAACGCTGCTTCTACATCTCCCGGCTCATCGTCATCACTCTCAAGTCCATCGGCAACAAAGTTGGCAACCACTCCCGGCGTCCCCATTTCTGTGTCGTGCTGTTGGCTTGGGCTGGACTCTAGTCTTGATGGTGCCAGAGAGGATGTGGTGCTGTTGAGTATAGAACTTGCGTGAGAGAGTTTACTACGTCGGAACATAGATGCTGCGATCGAGGGAACCCGTCTAGTACCGATCGATGAGCTCGTCTCGGTTGAGAACCTTTTCGAGCGTTCATCGTTCCCTTTCATTAAACCACCCTTCAAATTGAATAGCGACTTTTTACCAAAAGCTAAGGCTTGCTTCAAGTCGACCGCCGCCGGTAGTCGTCGAAGTTTTTGCACACCCACCGGAGAGTCTTCATCGCTGTCTAACAGATCAATATCGTCTAATTGCACGCTCATCGGACGATCATCAAGTTCCTTCTCATCATGTGGAGAGGAAACATTGATCGAAAAAGTGTTCACTCGGGGGCTATCCTCTGAGTGCCTGACAAATGAATTTGAATACTCGGGTACCGCACCAGAAAACGATTCGGTCATCGAGGCCCGCATCAGGACCGGACACATGTCCTTGTTGTTGAACTTTTTCCTTAGCTGCTTTTTGAGGAGATCCATCCCACCACCGACAAGAGCGAGATGATGACCGCCAGCGGGAAGAGCGAAATGATTGGCCTCAGACTTGATGGTCTCGGTACTCAGAGATCCGTGTAAAGGATGTTCATTGCGAACGGCGGGAGATTTGGCAATTAATTGTTGTTCGCCGGAGACATCTGTCGACACCTGTGTGAAATCATAAATTCGGATCAGACTGTCTGGCGATCTGTCAAGTTCATCATATCACTTACCACAACTGGATAGCCAACAGAAATATCGGTATTTGCCTCTCCTTCATGTTCAGAAGGCATTGACTGGGTGGCGGACGTGGTGTTAGACAATGAGGACGACAGAGAAAATTGGCTTTCGGAACAGTCATCGTACTGAACTACGGGAGAAAGGGACGTCGCCTCCAATTTCGTCATGTTTTCGAGCCCCAGGTCGGCTGTTTCAGCTGCTGACAAACCGTCGGAATTCATCTGAATAGATTCTTTGTCGAGTTTATCCTCAATTGAACCGATTGAGGATTTTTTCTGGATCTCAAGGAAACTTAGGTATCTGTCCAAACCACCCTTGGCGCACAACAGATCACCGACCTCGGTTTGTTGATCAGACTGTGAGCTAGGCTCTCTCGAAGGGGGCGAGTAAGAATCATGCCCTGCAATTCCAAGAAGGTAATGATTGTCGGACAACGGCGCAGTGGAGGCCAAATGAGGACCAGAGCGATTATTAATCATCCGCTTGAATCGACCGATGGTGCCCATGGTGGAGGTAAAATAACGATGAAGAGGATTGTGATGTTGAGGGAGGTTTGAGTTACCTTGATTAAACGAGGCGGATGTATGAGTTGAGAGATTTGACCTTGGATGAGTAGCGACATGCGAGTTGGGTATATCAGAGTTGCTATTATCAGAAGCTCTCATACGAGCCACCATGAGCTGACGCCGGTGTTGCGCTGGCACTGTGCAATTTGCTTGACTTAGGGAATAGCGCGATGGATCTGAATCAACCTCCTTCTGATGAAACTGATGATGAACTCCATCACGATGACGTCGAGTATCAGATTCGAAAACTTGTTTAAGCTTCGAAATCAATTTCTCATTCGACTTAGAGAGATCCAGGTCATCAATCGGTTGTTTGGGATTATCATCATCTCTAAGGACTTCAGGTAGGTTGTCCGTATGCTTTTTTTGCCGTACGGAAGAGGCAGGAAGATTGAAGGAAGAAAAAATTATGAAGATCATCGGCACAACATATCGTGAGTGATTTTCTCGACGAAATGAACGGATAAACAAACTCCAAAGATGAATAAAACTCACCGGATCATCAAGTTCAGAAAGTCTCAGGTCGGATCTGGCAAAGTTCGCAGTGCGAACTTGAGCAAGTGTGCTGACAGAATGAGCTCTTCCATGGCCAGCTTGAGTCTTGGGTTGAGATCGTTGGAGGTCAAGGGCATCAGAGGTGTGGGATCTGCGATTACGTCTGCGTGAATGATGGGCATTGGGTTCGTCTGATTCTTTGAAGAGCTCTCGCACATCGGTTTTGGGCAGTTTGCGACTCAGACGACTTTGTTGTTGATCGTCCGTGTGATCAGCATGAGAAATCGAGTCAGATGGCTCTTGAACAACCACATGGAAAAATTGATTGTGAGCTGCTTGTAGCTGTTTAAAGACTTTTCTCAGATTCTTCAAGATCCTCAAGTCGTCTTCCCCGCTGAAAGAGGAAGGGGTTGACGCCGAATGATAGGTTGGCTTGTCAGTATCAAACGCTGCAACATTATCAAGGCGAGTCACGATCCGTTGAACTCGTTTTATTTTTTCAATCAGATTCTCGAGCCAGTTGTGTAGTTCGGTTTGTAAAGCAACATCAACTAGGAAATCATCCTCAAAGTGATTGAGAAGCCAATGACGAATCATGACAAAAGTTCGAACTTTTGCCACTCTCCTGAGTGTTTCGCCATCGTGATCAAGCGATAATAATCTACCGTCAAGCCCTAAGATTCCTTTCTCCAAGTTGGGATCAACCAGCAAGTTTTTCAAGTTCCAGTCGGGTAGACGTTGTGCATAACTTGGACTTCTGAACATGATCGCCCACTCAAATCGGGAAGCAAGCAGTTGAGCAAGCTCGGCGGGTGTCATGATCGCCCGATATGTGTAAAAGAATTCGACCAAGCCGAGGGAATCGATATGAGTCGTCAGTTCTGCGACCCAGCGCTCGATCGTGGCCGCCATGAGTATGCGATCGTGACCGAGCCTAGGGGTAAGTTCCAAGCCTGGGGAACCAGTAGAATGCGTTTGACGGAGATCATCTCGGGAACTTCTATCGGTACTATCGTCTTGAAGGTGGCGAACATCTGACAGTAGGTTGGGTGATGAATTCGAATGCGTCTCAGCGTTGGACGAATGACTACCTGGAGTTTTGACAGAACGACTCCATCTTTTGGAATGAGGTGGACCGGATGGCGAGGAAAAGCCGAATGATGGAGTATTAGAAGCGTGGGTAAAGTGACCCGTGGAGTAATCAATGGCGAGATGGGAAGTACTGGCAGAAGCGGGGTGATGGGGGTAATGGCGAGTTTCAACAGTGGCCGAATAACGTTTGCGGGATGCCGGGTAGACATTGGCCGATTGTTGCTGATGTGGAGCACCGGCTGGATTGTCGGCCCAGATGGCAAACCTGGGGTCCTTATGGAAAGATAAGTTGTGGTTAGCAAAGGGGCTGAGCAGATGGGAGGAGTTCAAAGAAGAGTGGACGGAAACGCCCAGAGATTGTGGTTGGGATGGGTTCGAGCAAGTCTCGGATGGTGCGGATGAACCGGTTAGGTCGGGAGGGAGAAATCGACGCATGAGATCTGATGGATCGCGGCGATGGGTAGGAGTAAAAATATCGAAAACTCTCGGGTTCTGGAACCGGGAGGGACGAGGACCGGATGACGCTGGAGCATCATGATCAGAGGAGGGATTATGATGGCTGTCATGAGAGGAGGAAGAATGGCCAGCAAGCGGAAGGAATCCAGATAATGACTTCAGAGATTTAAACTCTGTGCTGGGCTTAGCAGTCCGAATGGATTCGTTGGAAGCGACACCGTGCATGGAAGGATGCTTGGGAAAAGGACTGATATGTTGGGCAGGACGATCACTATGGTCAGAGGAATCATGTTCAAGTTGAATCATTCGAGAGAGGGATGAATTAGCGTCGAGAACAGCATGCATAGACGGTAGAGAGAACCGCTGGTAGGCCTGAGAAGCATAGGGCGCATCGATAAGTTGACTGTTTAAAACTGAGGACAACCGGTCGGTTTCAACGGGAATGGCGAGTGAGATGGGACGACCAAGAGTTGCTGGCTGGTGGTGGGAAAGTTCGGTGATATTTGAAGGGGACGCTGGTGATGAATTGGAATGAAGAGTGGGAGAGAAAGACGAAGGTTGTGAAATAGGTTTACAAGGGCCTTGAGAGGCATCATGAGTGAGGTTAAAATGACGTTGGAGATGACCCGAGCTGAAGCTTTTCTTGAGAACGGGGCGTCGTAAGGCCGATGATGGTTTGGTGGTCTTATGATGTGGCTCGCCATCGGGGCTGGATAGTAGATGTATGACGGGCGTAGTAGAAGAGGGGGGGAGATGATTAAATGAAGTTTGAGAGGAACTGGCATGAGTGACAGAAGAAGAAGTATTAGATGAAGCATGAGTTGATGAGGTGAGGTCGGAGGAGGATTGTTGAGAAAGATAAGGTGTGAGAGAATGGGCCTGAGGAACTTGATGGGATTGGTTGAGATCAAGCAACAGGGGTTTCAGAGAGCCCTGTGATGATTTCAAATGGGAGGATGGAGGGCGATTGTTGGATGGACGAAAGATGTCTGGTAGTTCTTGTGGTGAAGTTGGTTTGGTGAGGCGTTGGGGAGAGGTTTGACTTTGTTTGATGGGAGAATGAGTTTGTTTAAAATAGGGTTGTTTTGATTGAGAACGTGGAGATGATTTGAAGGAGTGTGAGGTTTTCAGGTTTCTAGAATGTCGCCAGCCTAGGATTTTACCGAGCACATCGGCATCTCTGGCGTTCTGGCGAGAGAATCGGGAAGAGGAGGATGTGGGGCGAGACTGACTGTTGGGTGATTGATGATGAGGCTTGGGTGAGTAATTGTTTGAGGAATTGGCTGCGAGTTTCTTTTCAGGAGTGGGAGCTGGTGAGTTAGTTGAGCACGAATTTGATGATGAGGCGGATGAAGCCTGAGAGGATGATAATTTGTGAGCCAGTGTGAGGTTGATCTGTGATTTCCGGGAGGATGTTTCTGGGATGTCAAGGAACGCGCTGCTAGCGGGTGAGCCAGCTTTCTGGGAAAGAATGGTCTGGGTGAGAGGTTGTTTTGCGCCGGTTGGCTTAGATGGGCTGGCGCTGGCAGAAGGTGAGACTGAATAGGAAGAGGGGTGAGTCAATAACAGCTTATGGGGATATGGATGGATAAAAATGATATACTTGAGCGAGTGTTCATGGATGTTGATAGTCTCCGGTATTATATTCGTCAACAAACGGCAGTCGTTCTTCTTCGTCCGAGTCGTTGTCGTTGTTGAATAGTTTCTTGTTGACCGTTTCCCAAAATGGGGGTGGGGGAAGGCGGGGGAGGAAAATCCCCCGGGGGGGACACGAGGGGTTCAGCTTACGGGGGCAACACAGCCTGAAACTGGACCGCAGCTGTGAAGTGTGGCGAACAGCGACAGGGCAGGACAGTAACACGAGGTAGCTAATTGAGCTAAATAGTCAGAAAAAGCTGATAGGGGCCTAAAACCCAGTCAGAGGGGCTGAACTGCCTCCGCAATGAGGCTGATGAAGGAGGCTCAAGTATCCTTCTCAGGATCAGTTTGACCAGAACAAATGATTTTTTTATTATTATTCAGTGCAGCCTAAGGAAATTTAAATATGCTAAGTACAACAATGGCTACTTCCTGGCCCATCCAGACCGATTCCCAGATGACTGCATAAATATCTTATTCATGCTGACCAACCTGTCAGGAGACACCACCAAATGGGCCCAACCGCTCAACCAACGGGTACTTAACAAATCTGATCCGGACATGACCCCCCCGACTCTAGCCAAATTCATCACCAGTTTCAACGGCTACTTCCTTGAACCTGAGCCCTGT
>LAVV01009690.1:13615-31126 GCA_001263375.1 Puccinia sorghi
GGGATCTAAACAACCCCTGCTTGCAGGCCCCTCTGAGAATTAATAATAAGATAATTTTTATCTTATTATTTTTATCCATTTCTTCCTTACATTAAATATCCCCTGGATATCCACATCCATACCATTCTCCACTCGTCCAGAACTGCCCAAAGGAGCCCTCTCCTAAAGTTCTTAGACTATATTGCTCCTCTTGTAGCTAGAAGGAACCTTCCTTGGCATCAGGTAGGCTGACATATTTATTTTTTGCAATCATGGCCTCAAGCAGAGCACCAAGAAAATCAATTTAAGAAAAATTGACAGCGCTCTGTGACCAAATTGAGCTTCTCAAACTGACTCAGAAGACCTTCATCATAGTTTTCTTAGATCACAGTGCAGAAAACTTTGCTTTTTGTTGTTGCTTCTGGGGTTCCAACACTGAATGGGATTCCACCCGGAAGCTTTTAGATTTAATCCACACCTTGGTTACTGCGCATATTGATAGATGGCAAAACTTGAAAAAGTAGCTCATAGAACAGGTACATATCCCAGTGATCTTAGAAGGATGTTTTCTCCTGCTGATTAAATTGACACTGGCTCTCTCCCCACTTCAGGTCACTCACGTTGTTGCTGACAAGACACCTCATAGCAGTTGCAAGATGCCAAACAAAAGCTATGAAAGCAAGTGGGATGAGGCAAAGTTCTAAGGGAAGCTGAATGTTAATGAGAGTGCACAAGGATGATGAAGAGTTGGTTATCTGTGTGTTTGTTGTGGTCTATTTTCCTGTGTTTCAGAGCAAAAATATCACAGTTTTGGGATTTATGTAAGAATCATTCAAGATAAAACAAAACTAAACTCAAAAATGGACCCCAGGGATAAAATAATCCCTAGTCACTCACTGGAACTACTCCCATATCTCTACCAGATTGGGAGATACATGGACTTGAACCCCTTCTTTGATTTCTTAATTTTCCCAGGCTCTTACTTTCCATGTGCATGCTGCATACAATTCTCCACCAATTTCATTCAATTTCTGCTTATTCATTATCCTTTATGTTCCTCCTATTTTTATTTTTATTTTTATTTTCTGGTTCTATTTCATTCCATTTTGGGTGGGAGAGCATTCCATTTCTCCTAATCTGCATTTAGGCTGGAAAATCCCCTCTGATCTGAGTTTAGGCTGGCAATAATACCTCAAACTGTGGCATGTATTTTTCTGAAATCTCTTATATTTCTTACTATATATGGAGGTCCTCTGGGTAACTCATCATCCCATAATCCACACTCATGGGCACTGTTCACTACTCATCCACCTTTATTATCCTGAAAATTTCACCCTTAAAGACCATTATACCCTTTATATACTACCTTAACTCATTGCAATATATATATATATATATATATCTGCTTAATCTGTTACAAAAGACCGTTGGTTCAAGTCTATCTGAGCACCACTCCCTTAACAGTTGCCTTGCCCAAAAAGACTATATCTCCATATACTCAACACAGTCTTTCTGAACTTTGATACACCCATCTTTTTCATCAAAAATCATCATCCTCCATTTCTACATCCTTCATCATCACTCACCCTTGGAAAAAACCACCCTCTGTTAAACCCCCACTCTTATCAATAACAACCAGTCATCAAGAATCCTATCATTGAATAATTCAGCCATCATCTTGAACCCTCAATTCATTCTGTAACAACAACATCCACATATATCATCAATCAAACCATCATCTTGAACATAATCACTATCACTTGAATAAATCTGACAAGCTTACAGCTTGGTGGTCTTGTTTTCTGATAGTATAAAGAGGCAGAGCTTGCACCTCCATCATACCTGTTGAAAATGAACAGGTCATTTTTCAGACATTAGCAAGAAAGATTAACTTGGGAATTATTTGAACCAGAGACCTTAGCTAGAAGCTAAGCCACTATACTATAAGTTCTGCCTTTACCAACTAGGCTAACAAGTCTGTGCCTGATGTGTTGATTTTTGAAAGTATGACTTGATCTCATTTAGATACATAAGCTCACAGAATTAAGTTTTACACAGGCCAATATATTTTTTAAGACACTGTGATTTACAAGATTTCAACAATAACTTTCTCCATTAAACAAAAGGGTCTAACAAACACTTTTGAGTCTTACACTGTAAGGGATCAGTAGAACATGAAAAAAGGGAAGAAGGAATACAGATTACCAAAGATGCGCAAGGTGAGGGAGAGGTTAGTGATAGTATTTTGGTTGAGGGAGAATCCAAGAGGCCACTTTGACAACGAGATCATACTTGGTAGTGAGGGATTAGGCAAGCTGTCCTAGCCTGTGGTTGTTTCACACGCGCTACTGTGTAGTCTCTAATGCACCCTCCCAGAGGCTACACAGGTCTGTATGGTATCGCATGGGGTGCTCACAACACCACTTCTATTTTAGTAATTTCTTAGCCATTGTGGGTTCTTTGTTTTTAGTTAGATTCAGGGATGTATAATTACCTGTTTTCAGCTTCTTCTTTGTTTGTACGGGTCTATTTTATTTTATTTTTCCCAATTCTTCTTTCATAGTCTTTTTTTATTTTGGAGAAATCCTATTATTGATCATTTTTCCATGACACTCCACTAAGCCTCATTCATAGCCTGTTTCAAAACCCATTACAGATGCTACACATCATGGTTTTAGCTTGATCTCATGTGAGAATTGGCTAGTTTTTCTGTCATAAAGAATAAAATTTGAATAACAATCCGCTTTTTTTCCATTTTGAAAACATGGATAATGGAGAAAGAATTCTCACCTAGACATCTAAGCTAGGACTGCAACAAACGTTATTGGATGTTGGCTTGCTAGTGCAATTGAATGTAGGGAATCTAGGGTATTACGTCCGACTGGTGCAGCCACTGTCACTGTGAAATAGTGGAAGGATGAGAGCCAAATGAAACCAGAATGATGTATGGTTCTAATCAGGTGATGAAACCAGAATGGACTCAGGTGGAAAAATCACAACTCACTATCAAAGCATAAACCAGAAAGAGGCATGCCATACCAGCCATTAACTTTTACACTATTTCTACCAGACAAAGTTCACACCTCTGCCCCCAACACTCCAAGGATAGTTGCATAGGAAATCAATGCAAATAAAATGAGCTTCATCCTGAGGTGTTTCAGTGCGCCCTAAGTAACTAGGAGGGAAACCTTTGTAAGCCAGTGATAGAAGGATCTGCTGAACATATTTTTTGATGGCTTTGGTGGATGGACAAGTTCAAATTAGCCTGCTCTTATGAGTGCATGGGGCCCGCCTGATTCTGCCCCTGACTGAGAGCAACAGGATTACCCATACCAACACAAATTTTGCTTGGAGGAGACCATGATCCAAGGTCAGATGAGAAATATGTTACACATCATGTTGCTTCCCCACAAAAGGCTGGTTTTCATGATTGTATTAAGAGTAAATTCTTTTTTTTTTTGTCAACCTCTGATCCATGATCTCCCTGGGGCTACGTTCACCCATGCCTTTGTTGAAGTTGTTCCGTTTAGACTGATTTAATCTCAGTTATCTTGTGTGTTTGTTTTTTGTAAGACTCTGGTTTGCTGTTACTTGGATTTATGGTATTCAAAATAGATCTGCTTAAAATCATGAAATGTCATACATAACAACATGGTTTAGAATTTTGGCAGGGAATTTTAGATAAAGTTTCATGTATTGTGACAGGTCCCTGCGAAAAAATAAAATAAAATATGTGAATGATCTTTATGATTTCATTTCCAAATTTTGAATACCATAATTCAAAGTGTGAAATGCCATGAGCAAAATTGCACTTATTTTAACGAAAAAAAAAAAAAAAAAGCCATTCATTCTTCGGGGTTCAGCTGGGGACCCCCGAAGGAGTCGGGCGGGGACTCTCCGCTGTTCGAGCCACGATTGGGACACGCCAGAGAAGAGGTAATCGAAACAGCGCCCCGTGGAAGCAACTAACTGACTACCACACACACTCTTGAAGAAAGCGAACCGACGAGAAAAGACGAAGGAAAGAGACAAGATGATGAGTGCGGACTCGACTCTGATGCAGGACGAGGAGGCGCACGAAACAGCTTTCACACGGAAATACCGACACCTAGAAAAAGTCTGCCCTTCCCTCTCCCCCAAAACCTTGCTTGCGCCACTCATCCTGACTACATCTTCTGTTTTTCTTTTTTTCTTTTTTTTTGCAGGCTTATCAATACCAGCTGGATAGATTGACTCCATATACAACCTATCGATGGTGCTCCACCGCCGCCCTCATCCTCATCTTCATGCTCAGGATCCTGCTGTCTCAAGGCTGGTACATCGTCACATATGCCTGTGAGTCAATCAACCGCCGCCGGCGCGTTGGATGTCGGAGGGGGCAAGGCTTTTCCTTTTTTTTTTCTTGGTTCATTATTGATTTTATGTATGTCTATGGACAGTGGGGATCTATCTCTTGAACCTATTCCTGTCATTTCTGCAGCCGAAATTCGACCCG
Organism: Puccinia sorghi; assembly: GCA_001263375.1. NCBI lineage: Eukaryota > Fungi > Basidiomycota > Pucciniomycetes > Pucciniales > Pucciniaceae > Puccinia > Puccinia sorghi. The sequence goes on from LAVV01009690.1 coordinate 18,090, forward strand.
TCGATTGAGCAGGATGCGGCGGAGAATGAGGTAGAAGAGGGAGGGCCATCGAGCGGGAGTACGAGTCAGCTGCTGGGTGGACCGACGCTGGACGGGGATGAATTCAAGCCGTTTATCCGTCGCTTGCCGGAGTTCAAATTCTGGTACTTCTTTTCCCCCCTTCCCTGCATGCCCCCTCCCAGTTAAAACCATTTTTGACTTGCTATGGTATCATAGGCATTCGGCGACCCGAGCCACCCTCTTTTCCTTGATCGCCACCTGCTTCGAATTCACAGATGTGCCGGTCTTTTGGCGTCAGTATTTCCCTGCATTATCCCCGCACCCCATATGACCGCGATGCGCTTCAGCCGCTGATTCAGCCGCTGACTAACCAACCCTGCTGCTATATCTCGGCCAACCAGCCATCCTACTGGTGTATTTCCTCGTCCTGTTTTCCATCACCATGCGGCGTCAGATCGCCCACATGAGGAGATACAAATACGTCCCGTGGGACTACATGGTGCGTCCTTTCTTCCCTCCCCTCTCCTTCTTTCTCCCATCGCTTTGGCCGCTCGTCACGCAAGTTTAACTACTACCTTCCTCTCGTCTCTTTATTCTTGTCCCAGCGGAAGGCCCGATACTCCGGCTCGAAATAACCCGAGTATACCTCCCCTCCGTTATCTTTCATCTATCGTGTGTTTGTTTGTGTACGTTTCCACTTTCGAGAAATTACATGTGGCCGGATGCGTTTTTCTTTTCTTTTCTTTTCTTTTTCTTTTGGTATCGATGGAGGATATCGTTTGCTTGTGTGAGTGCACCATAGGATAGAGAACAAGGCCTGGAGATGTACGGTTGTGATCTGTTGTTCTCAGATGGGGGAGGAAAGAAGACCTCTTGGCGCTGGTCCTATCCGCACCAGACCTCTGGCCGTTCCACTCTCTCGCTGCTTGACAACACATTATTGTCTCTACTGTGCGCCAAACCCTCATCCGCACTCCCAGACCACGTCTCCTTCCCTCTTATCCGCCACATTTCCCTCGTCTTTTGTTCTCTCTCGCCCTTGCTTTTCATCTTCAAATTTTCCTTCTCATCCTGTTTTTTTTTTTACCTGTTCCATTTGAAGCATCAACTGAAAAGAATAGAGAAAAAAAAAGAGGGGGGAGGGAGATTAAATGGCACGATGTCTCAAGATAAGAGTTGTTTTCTCGTGCCGTAGTAGAGGGACACATGGGGTCGAGATGATCAGACACGTTTTGGGAGTGATTTTCTTGTTCTCTGATGATCGAGCTCATGGTGGGGGAAATGGTGGAATCACTGGACTACTTGCGTTAAGAGAAAGGAACCCGACAACGATGTAGAAGCAAGGCAAGATGAAATCAACAAGAAAGTCATGGGGGAGAAGAAGGGTTCAATTCATTGGTATAGAGGGCTTTATCGAGCATCAGTTTTCGATAGGCGGGTTCGGAGGGAGAGACGGGGGAGATGCGGTTAGCGAATCTTGCAAGTTGGTGTTCATCAGGGTCGCAGGAAGATTCGTCGTCGGGGAGCTCGAGACGGGACTTGTAAGGGTTAGCCATGAGGGCATAGACGATGCCTTTCTGGTGGAAGCCGGCCCGGACGCAAAGGTCGAGCTGTGAGAGGCGCACGACCTTATTGACCAATCGGCCGCGGTAGTCATACACGTTGGGCGAAGCGCCCCAGCCTTCGGACTCCTCCGTATCCGCACTCGTGCCCGTCTGCGGCTTGAATTGGCCATAGATCGCCCGCAGGATCGGCGGCGCTATGTACACCGTCATCACCCGACTCTCCGTCACCCGCCAGTTCGCCGCTGTGCCCCCCTGGCTCCTGTGTAACGTCACCGCCGCTACCGGGTTCATCTCTAGTCCCGCCTCCGTTAACTCTATCATCTTCGACACATCCTGGTTCGTCGTTCGCAACATTGGGTTACTCGTGTAGTCCGTCACCGACATTCGGTCATTCCCCGACTCTTCCACCCAGAGATCCAAAACCTGTTATTTTTCAAAATTCCGGAAATGAAGCTCAATGTCAATCCCTGACTTCTTAAAACCAGCAGACCACATGTGTCTCTCCATAAAAAAATGAAAGCAAAGATATTTCAGAAAGGAGAGGGAAAAAAAAAAAAAAAAAGGAGAAGAAGGCCCACCTCGACACACAGATCGAATTTCTGACGGAAGCCGATTGTGAGGTCCGAGATGGACTTGGGGACTGAAGGGACGAGAGCAGCGGCATGCTGAGAGAAAAGATCGGGATCGGACTGAGCGTTGTGCTGCTGATATAGGGCAAGTGCTTTAGCCTTCAGCACGTCGGGGGTTAGGTCAAAGAGTGAGGCGAATTGGGCGAGGTTTTGGTTGGAGGAATGGAGTTGCTCGACGGAGCCGATGTAACCGGGAGCCCAGAGGGCCCATTGGAAGATGTTAGAAGGCCCAATAATTTGCGTGTCGTAGAGAGCCGAGGCGCGTTTGTAAACGTTGAAGAGTATGATCACCTTCCAGAGTGCCTTCCCCCAGGGAGGACAGCTCTCCGCTGTCTTCCAAAACAGGTTACACGTCACATTCCGAACTCCCACTCCCCTTGAGGAGTCCGTTAGATACACCGTCATTCGGTAATCCATCGTCCCTCGCGCTGCACGCTCACACTGTTCCGTCTTCTTCTCGTCTATTATCGCTATCACACTGAACGGCCGACTCGTCCCTCCGGGCATCTTGTCTATCTCATCTAATGTCATCAAAGGATACTGCGTTTCGCGACAATTAGAATTCATCATGTGATTTCAAGATCGCAGTCAGACTTGACGATGCATAAAATAAATTAATAAATCACCTGATTTTTATGATGGGTTGGTGGTGGAATGACGGAAGAAGGGTGAGATTGGAGCTGAGGACGTGGGGGTGAGTCCTTAGAGTCAGTTCGTGGGCGCTTGTGGGCGTTGATTTGTGGGGATTCATGTTGCTGCGACTGCTGGTGGTTCACGGTTTCCGTTGGTGGGTTTTTCCTTGGTGTGCATGCAGTAGCAGCAGTGGTAGGAGGGGCAGAGGGTTCGCTGGACAGAAAGGGAGCTGGCCGAGAGTGGTATGAGAACAGTTTATCCTCGGAGTACAAGCAGTGCAGTGAGTCTGACCTATATCGATCTTCTTGAGGAAGAAGGGGGGATGAGACTGCTCCGTGTTCTTGAGGACCAGCTCGGCGCGGATGCCGTTACGGAACTCCCAGCGGTCGAGTTTCAAGTCGAACTCTGGCTCGTAGACGCTCAGGTCGAGCTTGATTCTGGCGGCTTGTTTCAGATCGGGTAGGATCATGGGACACCAGTCGCCGAGGAACTTGATCCGATGGAGCGTCTTCCTCGTCTCGTTGCCAGTCGATGTGGATGGCTCCTCCTGCTTGATGGATGCTTCACCGAGATGCAGCTCGATGCGAGAGCGATGCCCATTAGTGACGATTTTGATGACTGGACCGGCCAAGTGATCCTGTTGGAGTTCGATGGCTGAGAGATTCTGAGTCATTTTTGTTTTCTTGTCCGTTCATAAAAAAAAAACCAATTATTTCAGCATAAAAAACACGTTCTAATAGAAACCACCATCATATCCATATTTCGCCTCAACGCACATCAACATTTATGCGATCCAATGCAAATAAGATTTCAGTGTAGCAATAGGGTGTTCTGTTTCGCTCAGGAAACAGTATAGAAACATGATGGAGTGCGGAAATAGTGCAGACCTTCCTTCCTGTGAAACTGAATTGCTGAATCTAAGACGGACAAACTTTGTTTGGTGGTGACTCCATCACCAGGCAAAGTTGGGAGACTGATTAGGAAATTACTGGGCCACCACGGGAACCAAAACGCAGCCTAAAATAGCCAAAAGGAGACTGACGACAGTGGGATTCGAACCCACGCCCGAAGACCGCCGGTTTCAGGGTGACACATACCACCTAACCTTAAGACGGCGCCTTAGACCACTCGGCCATGTCGCCTGGACGTCAGGGGTGCCGCCAGATGACCAGATAACCCTTGCAGCTTGCTTGTAAGCCACCTCAAACAATGGTCCTGGTGCAAGCTCCTGGAAGATCCTGGGGATGGCAACTTATATCGTGTCTTGCGATTGTCCAACAAACACTCCGGTGGTGACATCCTGCCCCTCGGAAACAAGGAGGGACAACTTGTCCATAGAAAGTGTTGCTTCGTTAGCTACCCGGAGGTGAAAGTGGCGGAATTCACTGCTGCGATTGACCGGATTCGCCCTAAGAAGGCGGCAGGAATTGATGGGATTGCAAAATAAACCATTAAGTTCCTCTCTCCCTCCCTTGCCCCTCTACTTGCTGAACTATATAACAATGTCTTACCCACTAGCTCTTTCCCCTCATCATGGAAATGTGCGGTGACAGCCATTATCCGCAAACAGGGGAAGCCGGACTATACTAATCCAGGTGCCTATTGTCCGATAGCTCTCCTGAGCTCAATGAGCAAGATTCTGAAGTTGCTTATCTCTCGCCGACTGACAACTTGGGCTGAAGAAGGGCGGGTCCTGGCCGAAGGTCACTTTGAGGGCCAAAAATTCTCTGGCACCAAGGATGCCATGTTTGCCTTAAAGCAAAATGGTGTGAAGGCAAAGTGGTAGCTGGACTGTTTCTGGACCTCAAGTCTGTGTATCCCTCAGTTCACCCTGCCAGACTGATCCATTATCTCTTTCAGATGAAATGTCCAATGTACCTGGTCTTGATAATCGAGAATTTCCTCAAGCAGCGATCCACCACTATCCGGCTGGACAATTTCACGTCTGGAGCCTTTGATGTTGACATTGGCCTCCCGCAGGGATCCCCACTCTCTGTTATTTTTCACATCTTATATATTAACTCATTACTTAACCAATCCTTTTCTACCAACACAGACAGGGTTTCAATCGGATATGTGGATGATGTGGTTCATCTCGTGGTGGCCAGAACCGTTGTGGAACTACTCCTAGGGGAGATAGAGCTTGGAAGGGAAATAGACAACTACAACTATTAAAAGTGTATGTTGAAGCTAAAGGTGCTGATATAAGAGCTGCCTTCCTCTCTAATGCTTGAGTTGAGTGAGTTACACTAAGAAAACAAAGAAAAGGGTGTGGCTGATTCTGATAGTTCTTATGAGTACCGTTACTGATAGCTTGATTTGTAACCCAAGAAGAGGATGTGACAGAGAAAAGAGGGTAATGGGGGGATAAATCTGTGAGTGTCTCACTCAACAATCTGGGTAACTATCTGGGTAACTAATTGCTAACTATCTGGCTAACTACTAGTATCTGGGGTTCTCAATAACCTTTATCTGTGATGAAATTTTCTGGGGTCTGTACTTCTGGTACTTCTACTTACTATATTTCATTCATTTCCCCCTTACTAAAACTATATTGAGTCCTTATATAGGTTCTGGGAGCATTCTCCACGACACAGAGTCTCTCTGGTTATGGGAATGTACAAATCATCAAGCACAGGATCTTCATTGCCGTGTCAAGGGGGGTTTCATCATCTCCATCTGGGGGCATGTACAACTGTGGGAAAAAGAGGGGGTGTGGGAGAATCTTCTCCGTCTGGGAGATTATGTGTCATTCAGGGAAGAGGGGAGTGTGGGATTCTAGAGGGGTGAGAAATAGTTGATCCAATTTGTGGGAAAGTTACTGGGTTGGGTATCTGGGGGTCTCCTGCTCTGTCTGTCCTGCGTCCTTTGCTCTGGTGGTTAAAAAGTCCATAACTTCTGTTCTGGTTGGAATTTGAGGGTGTTATGACTGGGTGACTGGGGGTAATTTGGTCTTCTGAGTCTGATCCTGGATTGATATTGTTGGTAACTTGAGTCCAAAGAGTGCTTTGATGATTTTCTTGGTACCACAACAGACAAAGAGGTTATTGTTGTGCTAGCCAGAAAAGGAAAAGATTTACCAAGCTGAGTTTCTGAGTAAACTTTGAAATTAATCCTTTTGATGAAAGTCCAAGTTTGAAATGTTTGATTGCATTTGATTTGAAGAATGTTGAGCTTTCATTGGTTGAGTGTTGCGCGTCAATGTGGATAATGTAGATGTTTGGTTGAATACCGCATTCTTTTGAGACAGCATTTGGTTTGAAGCGGAGCCTGATGTTTGAAGCGTGACAGTTGCGCAGGTGCAAAAGACCAATGAGCTCCTGTGAGTTCGAGACAAGATTCCCACTTCCACTAATATCCACCACAATAACTACCACACTAACTCAAAGGAAAAGGAGCAGAAGGAAAGAATAAAGAAAAAGAAGAAAGAAGAAAATACATGTTGGAATATGCTCTGTGCCGCTTCTTTAAGCCCTCTTTACTCTGCTCTGGGCTGCTATGTCTAGCCTTTTTTACTTGTGACAGACTCGGTACAGCCAAGTGTAATCTCTCAAGAAACCTAATTGAACCTAAATTATCCTCAGGAAAACTTAATCTCTCATCAAGTATCACATGAAAACCCTAACTTAATAGTCTCAAAATACCATCTTATTCTCTGAAAACCGCTTGTCCTCATTACTCATTCCTATCCTCTTTCAACATCACTCGTCCTCACCCATCTCTACCAATAAAACAACCCATTCTTCTCCTCAAATTAACCAATCTTCCTCTCAACTCAACCAACTCATATACTCTAATTATCCTGGAACTCTTGCGGTGATAACTCATTGGTGAGAATCAAATATGGATCTTATTCTATTCCGTCTTCATTTCATTTTTATTAAAACAAATTCTTTTTCAAACCCAGTGCCCTTGCTTTCTTTGTCTCAGTCTCCTGCTTCCTAAAATCAGCTCGTCGTTCTCTCACACTCAGTTTGCTTTTTCGGTGGTATGCTTCTTTTCTTGTGTTTTCACTGATTAAAAGAACCATCTTGTATTCTATCTTCTTCTTTCTATGGTTCTAATTGTTTCTACTCCTCAGTGTTCTGGTTCTGTCTTTAATCAATGTTCAAAAATCTGTTAATACCAATGGAAGAATTTTCAAACATAAAGGTAAGATGCAAGGAATGTGCCCAAATTAATCTGGAATGCAGTGCGGCGCGCCACTTTGACACCCTGACATGGAGACACAAAAAATACTACAGGGGTGCTGTGCTGAGGGCACCACGCTGCACCTCATATCTGACTATGCTCATGAGCCTGTGAATGATCTGGGGTCTGTTTGGGTAAACATGGCAATCCTAGAGTCCTCACTGAAGTACAGAGACTCTCTGTGTGAGGCCATTTCAATGCGGACTAGCAATAGGCGGGAGGTTCCGACCGGGCCACCAGGGCTACAGTTCGTGGACTGCGCTATCCTCTGTCTTGCATGCTACGAGTATTTGTTTTGCAAAAGGAGAAATCCCACCATCCCTTGTGGTCAGGTGGCAAGTTTGTTAGTGGGTTTGTGCAGGGTTCTTGGAGAAGGAGTATGAAAACTGAGGCCGGCTCAGCATTGAGAATACTATACATAGTTGCTCAACTATCATGGCAGTTCAACTGCATAATAATGGAAGAAAAAATTTGGTTTTCATTTCTTGAAGACGCATTGAGCAGATCTACAACATTACAACTAGAAACAATGGGGGTTGGTGTAGGGAGACTATTCATGGAGATGATTCTTTCAGATAAGCCAAGCCCGCTTCACTCCACACGCCTTTTCAAACGGGTTTTGAGAGGTCCAAATGTCCTTTTCCTTTCCACCTTCATTACAGATAAGACATATCTTGCCTTCCTTCATGATAGGCTGTTGAGATTTGCGTGTTTCATTCTTATCCCCACATTTCCCGCATTTAGCTATGTTTTGACACCATTTCCTGGAGTGTCCCATCCGCAAACATTTGAAGAAATGTGGTGGTGCTGTCTTGAACCGTTCAACTCTGTGATAACTGCTATTCAAAAATAAGCCTTGTTGCGNGTTTTTGAGGATGGTATGACTGGGTGACTGGGGGTAATTTGGTCTTCTGAGTCTGATAATGGATTTATATTGTTGGTAAATTGATTCCAAAGGGTGTTTTGCTGAATTTCCTGGTGAATAACTGGGTTACCACACCGTGAAGGATGCCCATGAGGGCCTAAGGCAAGAAGGCATTTGATCTTTACAATGGGGATCCACTCATGGTGCTGTCATTAGGCTAAGGCTCAGTTCCTCTGGCTGACAAAAGGCAAGCCAGGGAGCAAGGAGCTCTCTTTTGGTGCTCAATCTCTCCAACCTGTCTCTGAGGTGAAGTGCCTTGGTGTCTGGATTGATTGAAAGCTACTACTCAACAAAAACTTCCATATCTTGGGGGAGAAGGCGTCCAAGACCCTTAAAAAGCTCTCAATTTTTGGTAATTCAAATTTTGGCACAAAGGAAGCTGACAGACTTAAGATGGTCAAGTGTGTTCTTGCTTTCAGGATCACGTATGGAGCCGCTTTGTGGGCTACCAAGGGCAACAAGGGCAAAGTCGATTTGCTGGCTACCAAGGTCAATCAACTGGCGGGAAATTTCATTTTAGGAACTTTCAAAATGACAACAACCAAGTATCTGGAGAAACATTCGCCGGCCGTGCCTGCACTGAGTGATATTGTTGAGTCTGGCGTAGTCTTTCATTATCGGAAAATCATACATAAGTGCCTGAATGATACTATTAGAGGCCTGATTTTAGAAAGTAGAGCGTCCTCGGACAAGCAATACATGGATGCGGCTAGATCCAGTTTGGCAGCGGATTGGGTAAACAAGGCTCTGTCCTTAATCCAGAGATGATTGGGGTCTCACTGAGGACAAGGCTGTTGGGGCAATTTGAATACCTGAATGAGGACCTGAACAAAGACAAGGCCATTGAATCTGTTAATTCTATCTCCTCTGAGCAGTGTGGATCTCGTTCCTCCCTCCTACTCTTCAGCAATGGTTCCTTTTTCCCTGATAAAGGTGGGGCTGGAGCGGTGTGTTGTCCTGACAAGGGAGCATTCGCCACTCTTTCAATCAGGGACAACCCAACTCTGTCAAATAATGAAAGCAAAGCAGCAGGCCTGCTTGCAGCGCTCAGACTGGCTAAATGGTATGTCAATAATGAAAATATCAAACGGATCTACATCGTCATCTATTGCTAGGACCAGGCACCTGGAGGCCCCCAAGCCCAGGCAAAAACTCTTTCAGTGGATACAGGAGGAGGCCCTGGACATTCCTTTGTGAGTGAAGATTATCCTTGTGTGGTGCCCAGGCCACCGTGACATAGCAGGCAATGAGGAAGCATAACACCTGGCAAAAGATGCATTCACCAATGAGAAGACTCCACTTCTACTAGTGTATGGCAATTTAAAGAAGGCCCTTGCTATGGTGACCAAAGGCTTGCGGCCCATCTGACAAATAGCATCTACGCTTTCACAAGCTCACAGCTCCCTTTTGAATCAATTGAACTCAGGTCATTGCACCCTGAAACATTTTCTTTTCAAAATAAACAGGCAAACAGACCCCTTATGTCCTCTGTGTGGTTGCAGGGACACAGTCTCTCATCTTATGAACTACTGTGAAGCACACAGAAGCTATAGGACTGTACTTCGCAGAGCTTTACAAAAGAACAAGTTCTTGTTCAAATTCAATCAACTCCACCAACTTGGTCCATCCAGATGGTGGCCAACCCTCTGATTCAATACCTTAAAGCAACAAATCGCTTCCCGTTGGTTTCTGGCCATAATTCCTGATCCCAAGTCGTTGTGTCATGTGGATGTCTTTTCATCTCTGTTCTTTAGCTTTTTTTCCTTTATTTTCCCTTTCTTTTTATCTTAAAATTCTTCATCCATCTTGTTTTCTTTTAGTCAAAAAAAAAACTACCTTGTTGACCTTGGTTGACTTGGTGGTTTGTGATCGCTCATTGGCCTAGAGCTTGGGCTGTGCCAAGCAGAACTTGGCTGTGTGCCAAGATCCGTGGCCCAGACAAGCTGCTTGATTAAGCCCCCTGGGCACTAAACCAAGCTCCCTTGGCACTATTCCAAGTGGGACTTGGGCATGTGCCCAGATGCACTTGAAACACCATATATGAATTGGTCATGGGTCAAGTTGCCATTTTTGTCTACTCCAGACTATCCACATGATGGTGCTTACAAAATGATTCTGGGTTTCACAATCCCTGGTCATGTCCATGAAGAAAACTATCATGTACTACAGTTGTGGTGCTTCTTGTATGCCAACATAATCTTGCCTCACTACTCGAAATCAAAGTACTGGTTTACCTTTATTGAGTGGTTTAAAAGTTGGGTTAATGCAACTTGCCTGAAGTTTTTGGCAATTCACTCTGCACAAAAACCTATGTAGCTCAAGCTGCCAAAATTCATGCAATTCATTAGATTATATGATACTTAAGACTTGACTTGCTTGGATTTGGGAAACTCTTTCTTCACAACTTTTTTGTGCAAATCCACTTTCCAAAATTCAGGCAAGTCTCTTACATCCAACTTTGAGTCCAACCATTAGCTAGTGAGTTTATTCATCCAAGGAATCTAGGTTTAATTCAAATATCTGAATGGATTTTGGATGGTATTATTTAAAAACACTGATCAATGTGCATTAAGACCTCAGGATGTATAAGAGAAGGATACAGGATATAAACCCTTTGTAAACACGCACCACACTTAATATAAGATTCTATTGGGAAGAGGTTATAACATAATGGGTGTTCTGGTTTGGCAAAAATGGATTATTAGAAGTAAGCTGAAAAACACTTGTGCTGGTTGAATCAGCCAGCGATGCTGGTGTTGCAGCAAATACTCTGTAAATAATAAGGTCAGGCCTAAGTGGTCAAGTTTCCTGAGGCTGGAAAATACCTTATAGAGATGAAACATGAGTAGCATTATCATTAAAATACTGGGAAATTAATACTGGGAAATTCAAAATTAAATTATATTCCCCACATCTTGGAAAAACATCTTTTATTTTCTTTTTAGCTGTATGCACTCAGAGTTTTATTTTTATTTTCCAAAAGATTTTTTGGAGAGGCATCTCACAGCCTTAATGAAAGGTTTTGCCTCTGTAGTGACAGTCCCCGGAATGAATTATCCCCTCAACGGACTACCACTGCAAAAAAAAACTTGATCAACTGGCAGCTGACATGCAGCATGCTCCAGCCAAGCTGTCATTCAAACCCCACCTGTTTGCATATTTATTTTTTTTAGCACAGTCACTGTGCATTATGCACAGTGACTGTGCATCAAATCTTAGTTGAATCACTCTTAGAAAGTTTGGATTAACAACAGAAGGTTCCTGGGAGTTCCTGCATGTCAACTGCTTGAGCAAGTTTTTTGCAGTGTACTCTGATTAACTCAACTTTAAGTCAAAGGAGGAGGATTTGATAATGTGTATGTGTAGAGGTGCTGGAACCACTGAGGATTCTCTGGGTATATGCAAAGAGGAGAGAAGAGAATAGGAGAAATAACCAATAGTTTTTTCTTCCTAACAGAAAAATGTAACTCCTAATAATCACAGTTCCAGTTTATATAGTAGAATAATAGCCCTGATATTCAAACCCAATGATGTGGTGGGTGTGGTAAAACCTGAGAAAAAAAAAAAGACCTCTTGAAGTGAAAATTCTTAGGTGACGGGGAAGTACCTGCCACTTTGAAATCACAAATATTGGACCTCCACTCCTTTCACATACTGCTCTGTATACTATAGACTAGCAGCCAGCTGACACTTCCAGTCTACCCCTCCAAAGTTATACATTTCTCACTCACAGTTGTTGCACCAATGACAAAAAAGACAAGTATTGGCTTGGAGAAACTGGAATAAATAGGTTTTTCTCAGGCTTCCCAAGAAAGACTGTATGAATAAAATTTAAGGATATAATTTGATTATTCCAAGAGTTTAACAGGGCCAATGCATGCATACATATTGTGAATCAAGTCCATCTGGGCACTCACCCAAGTTAGGGAAAATATTTTCCAAGTGCTCTTGGCCAAGCCTGAAGTCTGCTTGGCCAAGATTCAAGTGCACTTGGGCCCAACACCTGCTTGGAACATGAAAAAGCTGGGGTTGTTCATGTAAAATTCCCACTTGAAAACAGCCAAGTGAAGGCACCAAAACTAAAAAATTGACCAATAATATTTGTTTATTTCTTACTACAGGCTACAAACATGAGTGATAATATTTTTTTAGAGAGGTAAGATAGTATTTCTACCTGTAAAGTCTTCAAAATATTAAAAGCAAATTAAAAAGAAAGAAAAAGTAACTGGATTTCTTTTGTTTAGAACAAAAAGGACATGGTTATTCTGTAGGCAAGGTCAAGAGTGGCTATTCTGGAGGCAAGCTCAAGAGAGGCCTGGTTATCTCCTGCATGTTGGAACGGGGGAAATACAGCCTTTCAGATTGATAAAATTAATTAAAAGTATGATATTTAAAAAAGGAGTGCAATTGTGGCCACTGAAGTGCTCTGAGACCAAAAAGAAAGAAAGAAAACTAGTGCCTAAAGTGCGCCCTATAGGAGGTGTATGTCAAAGTGTAGTGGCCCAAAAACATGGTTTGAGGTGCATCAATTTATCCCCAAAAACCTGTTGAAAATGCCCAAGATGTGCTTGGAGTTACATATCCCTCTGGCCCTGTACAAAAGTGCAATGAAAAAAAAAGGAAAAAACTGAAGCACCGATTCAATGCTTTGGAGAGCTTGCTGGGGCATTCCCTAACTGTATCAGACAAAGGCACCCCAATTTTGGGGGCCATGATGGCACCAGTCAGCACACAATTTCTCAATCATTTGTACCAGCAACCATATTGTACGGGAACACCACAGCAGATAGATTGGGCACCCCTCTAAACCACCATATACCCAGCCAGAAACAGGTCTACACCCCAGCCTCTTGTGCTACCCTCTGCCATTACTGTTGAAACTTGCTGATGCTGTGTGTGAAAGATCAAGAACTCTGGCCTGAAACTAAAGTTGCTGCTGAAAATTACAGGGTGATGAACTCAAATCTTCATGGTTGATGTTGAAAATTCAACTCATCCCTTCTCTTCTTCTTTTCCTTCTTTATTACAATGACTGAATTGACCCAATATAAAAGTAGTTTGCCTCTGTTTGGTCTGATGCATCTATATTAGAAC